>LGRX02010593.1:0-15236 GCA_001247695.2 Cymbomonas tetramitiformis
TTCCAGTGCCCCTCGCTGCCATGGTTTTACCGCTCTTCGCATGGCTGTGTACTCGCATTCTCCCCACGCCGCTACCCTTACGCGCCCCAGCGTGCCCACCTCCCATCAGGCTCTCTACGTGATGGTTTCTACGAGATCCAAAAGGTCCCTTATGAGGGACTCCGACATCGATGCCTCTCTGAGGCTGACCGACGCGGTGCGCAACACGCCGACGGTCAAAACCCCGACTTTTGCGTATCCCGCACCTACTTCCAACGAGGACGCCGACGTTGCCACCAGGAAGTATTTGCAGGAGCAAGAGTAGACCCTTCCGAAAGGCCAGGGCCGGACATGAAAATCGCACAGTTTTAGTCGATAGTACGGGAATGAGTCTGGTTGTAGAGTAGCGAGTGCAGTGCAGTGCCGTGCCGTGCATTGTAAGTGCACCGCTTGCTGGCAACAGCAGCTCAGGCAGTGGGGACCCGCCTTTTCACCACCATTTTCGTCGGACTCGTGGGCTCCTGCCTCCCAGGCAGCCCACTCCTCTGCGGTGGAGACATCCTCGTTGTCCATAGTAGGCTCATCTTCAAAAGAAACTGCGCCTACATTAAACTCGTTCTGCGGTAAAAATTCCTCCCCAAGTGGGGGCTCTAAAACTCCGCCATAAGAGTCGCCCCGAAAACCTGTGTCCAGGGTCTCGTCCTGTTCCAATCGATCGGTCGAAAAATGCGGAGCGGCCAAGTGGCCATCTTGCTCCTCCTCCTCCACTTCACAACTGTCGCTGGAATCGTCGAAATACCCAAGTGGGTACTCCGATTCATCCTCCTCTTCACTACTGAAATACTCCTCATAATCGCGAGCCGCCCCAGAGCCCATATAGGATGGCACAACTGGAGGCGCATGGACATAATGAACTTCGGTTCGAACAGGAGGGGCCTGTCGAACCATGTCTCTTGCCCTAGTGGCACTAGGGAAGGGTCTAGTGGTCGAAACTTGGGTTGAAGCTGATCTGGACGCCAAAATTGCCGGCGCACCACCCAGTCCTACGTCGCAAAATTTCCCGTGCGAAATAACAGAATCTACGATCTCGGCCGAGTCACCACCAACCTGTGGCTCGCTAGCCACCAAGATGTCCAATACTATCGGAAAACTCTCGGTCGATGCTGCCGAAATCTGAGCCGCCTCACGGAAATGCGAAATAGCTTGATGCATGGAAGTGCATAATAAAGAGATGAGCTGGGATCTATTTGAGAGTTTGAACTCTCGCAATGCCAGAGTCAACAGAGTCCAAAAGAGTCGTGAGCTCCTCACCCGACAAAGTCTGTGAAGATTCCATAAATACAAGACAAAATGTACGTATAAAATCAGCAAAGAAAAAATCGTAGGGCACTACCTCGTCGTAATTTCCCAAAGCCGTAATCAGCCGCTTCCAGTAAAAGTGTAGGATCCAATCCGAGCGCCCCACAACGCGTGGAGACACTCAACCAAAAGGTAGGGCGGAAAAAATGAAATTCTACGCTAAAATACAGTTCACGCAAACGTGAGAGGGACCATAACCTGCTGGAAACAGCAGCTCAGGCAGTGGGGACCCGCTGCCGACGGTGAAACAACGGATCAAGAAGCTCGGATAAAAGACAAGATATACCCGAGCTGAGTGTCACAGGCTGACCACCGAAGATGACACACTGGAATGACACTAGACTGTACGAACTAGTCGTAGTGTCAATTCCAGCACCGCTTGCGCTTGATGTGGCGGACCCGAACGCCATGTCCGCGCAATGCCGCTACAGTGCCGTGCACTGCGCACGGTGCCGCCGAGAGTGCGTCCATCAAGTCTTCCAATGCATGCGGGAGTCGGTTGTGTCCACTCCACAGTTGTGTAAAACTCCATAGAGTCGAAAAAGACTTTTCCCCACATAGGATCCAAAAGGCCTTTACGGTATAATTTGTTTTGAATATGACGACCGAGTACCGACCCAGAAAATATGACCACCGCTCCCCATCCATCCTCCTTCTCGTCATCGCGTGCATTCGTGATGAGAAATTGCGTGATCTGGAGAATTGAAATAAAAATTAGCGAGTCCGGTGAGTGTCCTTGGAATGGGCTTGCATATGCATAAAAAGAAAGGAACACCAACTACGGTCTAGATTGATGCCTATGCTCGGTCGACCTCTAAGCTCATTTAGTCTTACAGTATAACGTTCGTTCACTGTTTGTTGTACTATATGTTGTGCTGTTTGTTAAGCTCGCCTAGTTGTATACTGGGTCCATTTGCAGCATCCTGAATCTTTCTGTCGGCATGGTATCAGAGACTGGCAAATGAATTCAAATCTCCAAACATTGGCATATCCAACGCCGATCATTTACCTAATGGGAATCCGATGACCAATCAACTTAGCAACTACTCAAAGGCAATTTGCAAATGGATGTTTAGATAATCAACGATAATGGACCATACATGCGGCCCGCCAAAAGCGTGTATCCAGCGCCGCGTGCAGTGCTTGGGTAGAGTCACTCAGAGTGCATCGGCGGTCCCTAGCTTCTCAGGCTTAAGAATGTTCTCTGCCTCGGGAGATATATATGACCACCAGATCTTCGAGCAAGGTTTCAGCTCGGTGCCACAGAGCGCTGTTGTCTTTCCCTGCCACCAAATCACACCATTCTCCGTGAAAATATATTACACAATCAACGGCCAGTCAGGTCGATCCCTTTCTACAGGACTTTCCGGCGACAATCCCCACATTATCCATCCCAACATCTGAAAAATCGCCAAAATATACCATGGCAGTACACACAACAAATGGATCATGCCTTGAGAGATGACCGAAGATATGGGGAAATTACCACATTATGGCGGTTGGCCTTCCAAGGCTTATACCTGCAACGCCCTCCACTATTTTCGTCAGCATCCATTGCTGTGGCCTTCGCCACTGTCTGAGAAGGAGTGAATCGAGCACGGCGGCATGCAACGACAGACACCTTCATTTCCCTCCTGCTGCTTCCCAAAAAACCTACCCATAGGCAGGGTAGAACCTCACCGGCCATTAAAGTGCAGCAGCTTAGCATCCCCACTGTGCGGTGCCACATACGGCCGATTCCCTGGGACACAACATTCATCATCTCCCGTTTCCCGTGTAAGCCAGTCCGCTGGACCAATGGCAGAACACTGCTACTAAGGATGATCGATGCTGTTGGATGACACGCATTGGTTGTCTTCTCCGGATCCACTTCAACGAGCATGTCAAGCCCGAAACCAGACCCGTGGGCAGATCATTCGTGGATCCCGCGCACTGGATATGATCTCACAGCACGAGCCATCAGAAAAAAAGGATTGGAAGGGCATCCAGCAAGGGGGCTCACCTCCCTGCAGGCCGTGCTTGCGGAACCATTCCGCATCAAACCCCAAAGATGCCAGATTGGCCTTCTCATTGGCAACGAACTCGTTTCGCCCCAGACCCCGAAGATTCCATTCGTACCCCAACCTATCCCTCGCACGACGTGAACAGCTATGTCAGTTGGAACACACATTCTATTCGCATGCCAAGCGATCCTGGCCTTTCACGCCAAATCCTGCACTCCGGATCAACATTCATCCTGGAGCAATCGAGTGTTGCAGATTCTCCAACCCGAACGAGGCAGCCTAACCACATACAGCAAGGCACATGAAACATAGGGGGGGTGCGGCGCAAGCGCGTGGGGTCACTTCTTGTATCTTCGATAAAGGGCTAACAGCCACGGTGGTTGTGATAGGCCTGCGGCACGCCCATCGCCCCAGGTTGCTGGGTCACCGGCTTGCTCCGAGCGCCCAATGGCTCACACAAATGCATTGAGCAGGTCCGGGAGAGGATGCCGCACTGCAGAGGGTGACACGCTGCAAGATCGTGTCAGCCGCGTGCCGACTCCGACGAGGAGGGGCTCAGGGGCCGGACCAAATTTGTAGAGCGTCCCCTTTGAATCTCGGAATCGCGACATCCACTTCTCAATGTGCACCGTGACATTAGCCTGCGCTCCCCTCATCCAACGGCCCCTGTCGCCTCAACTCCCTGAACCTGGCAACGCCCGCTGACCTGCGCTCCCCCCATCCAACGGCCCCTGTCGCCTCATCTCCCTGAACCTGGTAACGCCCGCTGATCTGCGCTCCCCTCATCCAACGGCCCCTGTCGCCTCATCTCCCTGAACCTGGCAACGCCCGCTGACCTGCGCTCCCCTCATCCAACGGCCCTTGTCGCCTTAAGTCCCTGAACCTGGTAACGCCCGCTGACCTGCGCTCCTCATCCAACGGCCCCTGTCGCCTCATCTCCCTGAACCTGGCAACGCCCGCTGACCTGCGCTCCCTCATCCAACGGCCCTTGTCGCCTCAACTCCCTGAACCTGGCAACGCCCGCTGACCTGCGCTTCCCCTCATCCAACGGCCCCTGTCGCCTCATCTCCCTGAACCTGGCAACGCCCGCTGACCTGCGCTCCCCTCATCCAACGGCCCTTGTCGCCTCAACTCCCTGAACCTGGCAACGCCCGCTGACCTGCGCTCCCCTCATCCAACGGCCCAGGTTGGCCTCCGCGTCGCTCATGGAGCGACCTTCGGTGGTCAATCCGCAGCACTGCTCGAAGCGATAAGATGCATTGTGGGCGCCGGTTGCTGGGTAGCGGCAGGTTTGGGTGAGAGAGGCCTTACAGCTATCCACTTCTCCGTGTCCATGACGAACATGCCATGGTTGAACACGCAGGCAGCCTTGCTGCGCACCCTTGCCCCCATCGCTCAGGACCCTCGGCATAAAACAATTGAAGGGTGCTTGACTCGCGTCGCCAGCCACACACTGAGTGGCACGAGGCACACCGACAAAAGCCAGCCCACCAACATCCCAGTGGATGTGCGAAGCATTCAGGAACTTTCCAGCCGCACATCAGACAGATGGAATCTACCCGACCCGGGGGACTTTTCGTGCCACTCTCGCACGGGCCGCATCGGGAATTTTTAATCGGAAGCATCAGTCAGGTAAGGGGGAGAGAGCAAGGGGGGGACAGAGCGAGGCCGTGTCAGTCACACACTGAATCGCATGACCGCTGGTCCATGGTTATGCCATGAATGCCGTGTCGGTCACCCACGCACATGGGGGCCACGCCCGCCTGCTCCAACAAGCCCGACAGGCCACGTGCAGGCAGGGTGAAGGGCCGCGGTGGCTAAATGGGGCAGCTCGCGTGTGCATTGCGCGGGGAGCACTTATAGAACGGCCACATGCTGGTCCACCCCATACGCTCCAACTGCTTGAAGTCAAAATAAAGCTCGAAATTCTGCCCAGCAAAAACACAATTCGATGAACCACCGCGCCTTCAAACATTCACCCGCCTTCACTTCGCACAGATGATTCCATCAGCGCCGGTGACGCCAAAACAGGCAGCTGCATGCGGTGCGATGACATCATCCAGCAAAGCCAGGTCCCCAGCATCGAGGGGAGCCACACCTGGGAACAGTCTTCCACCGTGGCGATAGGGTTACCATCCAGCCCCATGTGGCCCAGCTCTGCCACGTCACCTTGCACGATCACGTCCGTGTCAAAGTAGATCAGCCTCCGCAGATCTCTGCAAAAGCCTCCCAGCCCGCCATCAGGACTAAAACCGTTGTATTACCGTTCGATGAACCAAGATCTCCCAGCTTGCTGCAACTGGACCATGTTCACTGTTTTGCCTAGTGCACAGCGAGCTCGCCACTACAGAACAGGCCTCGCATGCATGCCGCTCCAGTGCACAGCGAGCTCGCCACTACAGAGCAGGCCTCGCATGCATGCCGCTCGGATGCAGACCGCGGCAAAAAGTGAGCAATCGACAAGAATGCATGAAGAAGGAGATTGAGAACGAGGAGAGGGTATTGGTTGGAGGCAGCCACGACCTGTACTTTTCAGCGAGGTAGAAGGAAGCGAAGTTGTAGGGAGACTTGAGCTCCTGCCGCGCACCACTGGTGGCGAAGTACGCGATGCGGCTTTCGAGGGCGCCCACGTCCAAGCTCTGGCTGTCCACTGCACGAAAGGCACAGAAGCTTCAAGGAAGTCAGTGGAAGGCGCTGCTATTGACCCCGGTAGGAGGTTGGGTACACCCGCGAAAAGTCGACACGCAATGCAAATCTCGCCGCGGTGCGAAAAGTCGACGAGCAATGCAAATCAAGCCGCGGTGCAAAAAGTTGTGGCGCACGATGGGCGCAACAATACTACAGCTAAACGCGTCAAACAACAAGTAAGCAAAAAGCTGGACGGCCGACCTTGAATATCCACCTCCGGGAAGATTAATCCAAGTTTGGCGTTGACATTCTGGAGGCCCCGAACACAACTGCCACCCCCCTTAATGTAGGATTTCGAGAGTTTCGTTTACACAAAAGCGATCATGAACTTTCATTATCAAAAGATATACCATTTCGCAGCTCGAAACGCCACGAACATTTGCGCGCCATCATTACTGATTGGGCGATCTTATGTGAAAGTTCACCAAACAGACTCCTACGTGTCACTGTCGTGTTCATAACGACCGCAGTGACACTCTAGAGTACAGATGAACTCATTACGCACTTCCTGATGGTCATCAGTGATCTGACGGCCACGATTAGTTCAGCAGATCTACAGATCTAGATCTAAGGGTTCCATAGGGTTTCTTTAGGGTTTCTTCAGGGTTCGAGCATCCTGACTACTGTACAATGTCTAGATAGTCATGCTTTACACCAAACTGATCAGCAGCACTTGCAGATTCCAATACCCCTTCTAAAGGGTGACTGTCTAGTTGTCCTACTGCCAGTTCTTGGGAATGGTGCCCCTTCAGCCAGCAATATCCAGTTCTTGGGATGGTGCCCCTCCAGCTCCAGAGTATGGGATGGTGCCCCCTTCAGTCTTCAGTCTTCAGAGGTGGTGTCCTGCAACTTCATGATGCCCAGCCTTTCCCTGTGCATAAGAAATGCTGGTAGGGGAAGAGGTTTGGTGAAGATGTCCGCTGTGTTGTCCGCTGAGCAGACATACAAGGCTTCCGCTGTGTCGGACTTCACCAATTCTCGGATGTACATATTCCTGACCTCAATGTGCTTGGATCTATTGTTGTTGACATAATCGGAGGCCAAATGAATGGCCCCTTGATTGTCACAGTACATAGGCACCGGGTTGCAGATGTCCACCAAGTCGTTCAGCACATTGATGATGTACTTGATCTCCCGAGCCCCTTCAGACATGGCGATGATCTCAGCCTCGGTAGTCGACAGCGACACACATCTCTGCATGATCGAGGAGAAGATGAGCAAGCTCCCACACAGGTAGACAGCAATGCCAGATGTGGACTTTCTCGTTGTCTTGCAGCCAGCATAGTCAGCATCAGTGTATATGCACATCGGTAGTGCTCCACATGCCAGACCCAGCCCCCTTGGCACAGAAGAGGTTGTTCGCAGCACCAGCTCGTAGCTCACAGTGCCCTTGAGGTATCTGACAACCTGCTTCAGTGCCACAAAGTGCTCTGGGCCATAGGACGCACAGAACCGAGAGAGAGCAGATACAGCAGCCATGATGTCAGGGCGTGTGCACCTTGCAATCCACTGCAGCTGCCCAAGCAGCCCCCTGAACGGAATGGTGGTATCCTTGCCATCAGACGGGGCAAGAGAGCACCCTGGGGACATGGGCAGACTAGCCGGCTTGGCATCCTTGAGTCCATAGGTGTCAATCATCTGGGAGATGTACCCAGATTGAGAGAGATATGCCACCCCAGGGCCCCAGCGCACACCAATACCCATCACAAGATCCAGAACACCCAAGTCCTTGCAGGCATACTTGGAGTTGAAGGCTGCTACGAAGTTGTCATACCACGTGCGACTGTCAGTGGCCACAATGTAGTCATCAACATATGCCAGAATAATGACTGTGATGTCAGAGTCCCTGATGAAATACAGACAGGGCTCAATATCACTGCGCCTCATCCTCTCGTCGTAGGCCATGATGAAAGCATCGCTGGTCTCAAACCACTCTTTGCCCGCCTGCTTCAGGCCATACACCGCCTTGAGGAGCTTGGCACACGTCCTCCCCTGATACTCCAGCCCCCTAGGGAGCTGGACATACAGATCCTCCTCGAGGGTCGAGTTCAGGAAGGCTGTTTCCACATCCATGTGATACACCTGCAGGGAAAGGTTCAGCGCCAGAATGATAACCAGTCTCACTGAAGACAACTGAGTACACGGGGCAAAGGTGTCGAAATAGTCGACACCATACTCCTGCTTGTTGCCCCTCACACACACCCTCGCCTTGCGCTTTTGCAACTGCCGATGCTTGTCCAGCTTGACCTTCAACACCAAAGCCATGTCCAACAGGCGAACCCCAGGGGGTACATCCTCCTTGTCCATCATCTCGAGAGCCTGCTTGACCGTAATCAGGGCCTCCAGCTCTGTCTGGATAGCTTCCATCCACTCATTAGCATCTGGCGCCCCCATAGCTTGCTTGACCCCCTTTGGTTCAGTCACCCCAGGTGGCAGCACATCCACTGAGTCTCCAGCACACGCCTTCGCAACCGCTGCCAAGCATGTGTGCTCAGGAGGGAAATGCACCTTACCCAATGGCAGATCAATGTGCGTGAAGTTCGTGAGTAACATAACACAGTATGGAAATGAGCTGGGCCCCACAGCTCGTGCGCATATGATCCCAGCCTCCAGCTTCTCACGCCCAGCATCTGCCATGACCTCAGTAAATAATGGGTAGTCGACATTGAGGTCACCAGTGTGCACAGCCGAGCGCACAGCAGCCATATGCTTGGGCTGGCCATCCAGATAGTCTCGGAGGCTCACCCAGCATGTCACATCTCCAGCCTTCACTTTCAGCACTGCCAAAATCTCGTCGCTCTCATCAGGCAAATAGGCCCCAACACCAAGAATACCATCTTCCAGGCCACTGGGAAGGGTGTCATGATATGCCGCATCCAGCATCGTCACCATGAAGTTAGTACTCAGTGGGGCCACTGCAGAAGGATCCCATGTGGTGACCACCTTGCCCAGCTTGTCCACAGCCTCATGGAATCTGACCATACCAGACTTGACGATCTTGCCGGACTCAGGATCATACAGTAAGTAAGCTGATGAGACCTCAGAGTGACCAATGTATCTGAGCTGCTTCGCCCGGTCACTGAGCTTGTGCTCCCTGCTGTCTGGGTCCACAAAGGCATATGCCAGACAGCCGAACACTCGAAGAAGTGAGAGGTCATAATGTTTCCCATATAACTTGTAGTAGGGGGACTGCTTGTGTAGAGGCTTCTGGAACGTCCTGTTCAAGGTGTACACAGTGTGCCGAACAGACAGTGGCCATACCTCCACACCAAAACCAGATGTCACCAGTAGCGCTCGAGCCATCGCCTGCACCGTTCTGTGGGATCTCTCAACCCGAGCCTGGTTCTCGTGGAGGTACGGTGACCCATGGCGCTGCTCAATGCCTCGCTCCTTGCAGTACTGCTGCGTCTGTCCAGCAATCATAGTCGAGTCTCCATCAGTGTGCAGCACCATGTGGTACTTCTCCTCGAGCCTCATGCGGCTCCTGTGCCTTCTGACCTCGACCAGGAACTCCTCCAGCGCCCCCAGATAGTCAGACTTCTTCTTCAGGAAGTATACACATAACCAGGATGTGCAATCATCCAAAAAGAGAACGAACCACCTGTATCCACCAGCACTGTGCCTGAACGGTCCACAGGTGTCAGACCACACCAATAACCCAATCTCCTCAGCCCTCTCCCTGCCCGTAGGCTTCATGGAAGGTCTGATGGCTTTGGTCAGTCTGCAAGAGACACACCTCTCTGAACAACGCAGCACCAGACTCTTGGCATATTGCGCAGACGTGATACCCATGGGGACCCCCTCGTCCAGCATGTCCTGCATGGTGACGTCGCCAATGTGTCCAAGGCGAAGGTGTGCAAGCATCTTGGCGTCAAGCTTCATCGCCGTATGCCCATCCTTGTATAATACAACCACTGGCCACTTGGTCTCTCTGACCCACACCCTGTCTTCGCCACACATCTCCAGGTTCTCCACGTTGTAACATGAATCCAGCGGAGCTGAGAATATCGTTTCCCCAGCAGGATACTCATGAACAATGGCGAACTGGGATGTAAACTGCCACCAGCTGGCCGTCTCCCATCTGGGTAATACCAAAAGAAATTTGGTGGAGTGAGGTGCCCTATCAAAATCACTGAGTGCCCTCTGCAGGCACCTCAGGATGACATCATGCTCATAGGGCGGGTTGCCATAGCATGCCTCACCTGCCCAGTCCCTGTCGAAGCAAGGCCGGTCAGTGGTGCAATAGTTGCCCAAGACGTGGTTGTCACTGGAGGCAAACAGCTCCAGAGTGAATGGCCCATGCTCTTCGATGTGCTTTCCAGCCTTCTCAAATTTCCAGTCCGATTTGTCCCGGTCAGAGTCATCGTGATATGCCGCACAGGCCACACATGCATCCAGAGCGCCAGTCACCCGATCCTCATATATGATGTACTGGTTGCCAACCCTGGAGAATGAGAATGTCACTCCCTCACTGGATATCCGCCTGGCTCCAAAGTCAACACTGAACCCAGCATCCTCAAGTGCCACCACTGACACCAAATTGAAGGGCTGCCCAGGGATACAGTGTGCACCAGTGAACTGCAGTCCAATAGCGCGCCCAGTGAACACGTCCAGTTTGGCAAATGTCACCGTGCCACTGCCCTCCGACGAGACAGTACCTGCCTGTACTACACTGAAAGTGGAACGAGAAGTGGTATCAAAATCACCCCCAAAACTAGCCATCGAGTTGAATATGTGCTTGGAGGCACCACTGTCCAACATGGCCACTTGACCACCGCCTGCAGCCAATGGCAGGTCGCTGGTGAACACGTCAGTCTTGCTGTTCGCAGATGCAACACACAGGGCAAGTGAGGTGCACATAGGATGCCCCCCTCGTAGGTCACATGCCTCGTCATCATCAGAGCCACTGCCATCCTCCAGATCAGGCGCATCATAATACCAATCAGCCCCAGGGTCAGCGCCCTCGGGACAAAGGTGGTGCTTGCAAGGCGGACAGAATAGTCCAGATGCCCAATCATCAGAGGGGATGCCACCCACTCCTTCAAGGGGCTGCAACATGCACACATCATCCTCCTCGTCCGAGTCCGAGGCGTCCACCAGATCAGGCATAGCATCCGAAGCATAGCCATCATCATCCGAGTCAATGTTAGAAGCTGTATCCAGAGCACTGATGGAGTTACCAGAGTCATCGCCACAATGATGACAAAACAGCCCAGATGCCCAATCATCAGAGGGGATACCACCCACTCCTTCAAAGGGCTGCCACGAGTGCTCACCATCCTCCTCGTCCGAGTCAGAGGCATCCACTAGAGCTGGCATAGTATCTGAAGCATAATCTTCATCATCCGAGTCAGAGGAATCACTGAGACCAGGTACACAGCCGAGTCTAGATAGTGTGTGACAGGCCCAGGCATGATGGCCAGCAGCAATCCGTGCAGGTGTTGTGAAACTGACATCAGAGTCACCCAGTGTATGCACATGCTCAGGCAATGGGTGAGAAGAGAAGGCATGTTGAAAGGCAACCTGCTCAACACCATACACCACACAGGCATCCGGTGTGGTCCCAGAGGTATAATCTTCTGGATCCGAAGAGTCATCACCATGATGAGACGAGCCTTCAGAGTCATAGCCACTGTGATCTGAACCGTCACTGCCATCAGACGAGGAGTCAAAGTCCCACTCATCCTCATAACCATATCCCAGCAAGGCCCAGAAGTCCTCAATCGCCTTCACCGTGTCTCGAGTAACCATGCTGAGTAAAGTTACCCATGACTGCAGCTTCTCAAAGGACCCTCGTACCATGACCGGCTCCTTCTCAATCAGACGCTGCAGTAGACCGTGCTGCTCCGCCACAAGGTGCTTGGCACACTCCATCTTCACTTGGCACACCACTCTGCCAACAGCAGGAAAGTGAGGATCTTCCAGCACCTTCAATGCCCTGTCCGACACTTCCACAGAGCCACTCATGAACATACTATGCACATACTGGACATCCGAAGTGTACCATGGCTGCCTGGGGGATATCTGATACCCAGGTCCAAGATGTTGCTCCCTTCCTGCCTCCCATAGGGCTTGGGTAGGATCAAGCTTCCTCCCAGGCAGAGCTGTGCACAGAGTATCAATGTAGACAAACGAGTCGTACACCGGAGCCACAGGGAAATACTTGTGCTTGTTCAATAAGAACTGATGCTTATTGGGCTGATAGGGGTGTGACTTCTTACCAGGTCTCCTCAATGTAGAGTGCCCTCTCATAGAAGCATCAGACCTCCACCGACAGACCCCACTCACAGATTGGTCCTCAACCCCAACAGGGAAAGAACCCTCAGAAGATGTAAGTCCACCCAGAACTGCATAGTAGTTGTGCAGGGAGATACCAGATGTAGACCCAATATAGTCTCCCACAGTGTAACCAGAGATAAATTGAGGCATGTCCTCAGAGAAACAGGTAACCACGCTGTCCAGCTCACAGATTGCATACAGAGCCTCCCCAGAAGCATCCACACCAGGGTCCTGCTGAGCTTCAGTGACAGCAGCCGCACCATTGGGTAGCTTCCCATGCTTCTGGTAGTCCTGGACCCTCTTCATTATCGCGTCCCTCCTCTTGGGATTCTTCTTGAGGTACTCCTCCCGCTTGTCCTCGTGAGTCACAAAGCATTCCTTGGACGAGTGCCCAGTCATATGACATATCGGACACGGAACCTTCTTGAGCATCACAGTACGTTTCTGCTCCTCCTGCTTGCGCCTGTCCTCCACGATTCCAGCACCCGTCTCTGTAGCTGCCGCTGAAGTAGCTATAACGTTGTCGAAGTGGTCACACACCGCGTCACTCAGCTCCTGGAACGACGGTATCTTGTTCTTGGAGTACATAGAACGTACCAAGACATATGCCGGGTTCAAAGAATTCAGCACCATAGCCACAAAGACCGCCTCCAGGCTGGCAACATGAAATTTCTCACCGGTCGGCAGGAATTCGCTCGTGTACGCATATTCCTTCACCCTGTCGAGAATTTGCCGCGCACTCAGAAAGCCCGGCAGTGGGTTAGCAAGCGACGCAAACTTCTTCGTGTCATCAAGCAGAGCCTTGACCTGCCTCACAAAGTACGCAGAGCCCGTGCTCCGACGCATTTTAACTAGCTGCCGCCAGGCCAAGATACCGTCCGCCTCCTCGCTGTACGTCTGCACAACCGCATTTGCCGTCTTGGAAGTCACGGCCGACAGAAAGTCGTGAAACAACTGATTCGCTGCCACAGAGAAAAGCTCGTCCTTCTTGATGTCCTCCAAGTCGCGCGCGTCCGATAAGAGTAACGCCAGCGCCCGGTGACGCAAACATGGCACAATTTTACCGCGGAACTCCAGCCACTTGCTGTCATTTTCCGCGTCCTGACCAGAATAAAGTTGGTCAGACTTGAAACTCTTCAACATTTCCGCCAGAGGAGGCAAAGGTACGCCCGCAGTACCACCCGCAACGCGAGAGTGAACACCAGAACTAGACATACCGGATTTCGCGGCCTCAGGAGACGCAACAGCTTCTCCCGTCCCCGCATTCTGATTCGCAGCCAACTGGGGCACTGTCTGTGCCAGGACCTGAACCATTTTCATAAGCTCATTTATACGCGCGTCTTGCTGCAAAGAGAGCTGTTGTTGTCGCTCATCGATAAGAGCTGTCAGCGCTGCAGAGTCCTCCTCAACTGAAGTTCCACCTTCCGACATCACCTCCGAGATATCGCCGTAAGTAGATTCCACACCCAGTCCTGGTGAGGTCCGCTCCGCAAGCTTGGCCTTGTCTTGTTTCATACTCATTTCCGAAAAACGCGCAGCAAAAAATTTGCGTGATACAACCGTAGGTTAACACTTACTGTGTAGTAAGTGGGCCCAAAACCTGTAGGATTTCGAGAGTTTCGTTTACACAAAAGCGATCATGAACTTTCATTATCAAAAGATATACCAGTTCGCAGCTCGAAACGCCACGAACATGTGCGCGCCATCATTACTGATTGGGCGATCTTATGTGAAAGTTCACCAAACAGACTCCTACGTGTCACTGTCGTGTTCATAACGACCGCAGTGACACTCTAGAGTACAGATGAACTCATTACGCACTTCCTGATGGTCATCAGTGATCTGACGGCCACGATTGGTTCAGTAGATCTACAGATCTAGATCTAAGGGTTCCATAGGGTTTCTTTAGGGTTTCTTCAGGGTTCGAGCACTTGGACTACTGTACAATGTCTAGATAGTCATGCTTTACGCCAAACTGATCAGCAGCCCTTGCAGATTCCAATACTTAACACACAGCGAGTGGCCGGCCTGGAATATCCACCTCCGGCGAGATTAATCCAAGTTTGGCGTTGACATTCTGGAGGCCCCGAACACAACTGCCACCCCCCTTAACACACAGTGGCCGGCCTGGAATATCCATCTCCGGGAAGATTAATCAAGTTTGGCGTTGACATTCTGGGGCCCCGAACACAACTGCCACCCCTTAACACACAGCGAGTGGCCGGCCTGGAATATCCATCTCCGGGAAGATTAATCCAAGTTTGGCGTTGACATTCTGGAGGCCCCGAACACAACTGCCACCCCCCTTAACACACAGCGAGTGGCCGGCCTGGAATATCCATCTCCGGGAAGATTAATCCATGTTTGGCGTTGACATTCTGGAGGCCCCGGACACAACTGCCACCCCCCTTAACACACAGCGAGTGGCCGGCCTGGAATATCCACCTCCGGGAAGATTAATCCATGTTTGGCGTTGACATTCTGGAGGCCCCGGACACAACTGCCAACCCCCTTAACACACAGCGAGTGGCCTGCCTGGAATATCCACCTCCGGCAAGATTAATCCATGTTTGGCGTTGACATTCTGGAGGCCCTGAACACAACTGCCACCCCCCTTAACACACAGCGAGTGGCCGGCCTGGAATATCCACCTCCGGGAAGATTAATCCATGTTTGGCGTTGACATTCTGGAGGCCCCGGACACAACTGTCACCCCCCTTAACACACAGCGAGTGGCCGGCCTGGAATATCCACCTCCGGGAAGATTAATCCATGTTTGGCGTTGACATTCTGGAGGCCCCGGACACAACTGCCACCCCCCTTAACACACAGCGAGTGGCCGGCCTGGAATATCCACCTCCGGGAAGATTAATCCAAGTTTGGCGTTGACATTCTGGAGGCCCCGAACACAACTGCCACCCCCCTTAA
>LGRX02010595.1:0-43111 GCA_001247695.2 Cymbomonas tetramitiformis
GTTGCGCGACCGGCCCGTTGGCGATCAGCGCACGAGCTACACGGTTGAGCGGCATGGGAACCGATGATAAAAAACCCCCAAACCCCCACTTCAAACAACCATAAGCAACCCACTGGCGACAATATGTCCCCAACAAGCTGCCGGTTGATATGAGATGCACCCTTAAAAAGGAAAACAGGGACAAGAGGCTTGCAAACCGCCGCATCGTTGCGCGACCGGCCCGTCGGCGATCAGCGCACGAGCTACACGGTTGAGCGGCATGGGACCCGATGATAAAAAACCCCCACTTCAAACAACCATAAGCTACCCACTGGCGACAATATGTCCCCAGCAAGCTGCCGGTTGATATGAGATGCACCCTCAAAAAAGAAAACAGGGACACGAGGCTTCCAAACCGCCGCATCGTTGCGCGACCGGCCCGTTGGCGATCAGCGCACGAGCTACACGGTTGAGCGGCATGGGACCCGATGACAAATAACCCCCACTTCAAACAACCATAAGCTGCCCACTGGCGACAATATGTCCCCAGCAAGCCTCCGGTTGGTATGAGATGCACCCTCAAAAAAGAAAACAGGGACAAGAGGCTTGCAAACCGCCGCATCGTTGCGCGACCGGCCCGTTGGCGATCAGCGCACAAGCTACACGGTTGAGCGGCATGGGACCCGATGATAAAAAAACCCCCACTTCAAACAACCATAAGTTGCCCACTGGCGACAATATGTCCCCAGCAAGCTGCCGGTTGATATGAGATGCACCCTTTTTAAAAAAAAGTTGAGTTCAATCAAGTTGAAACCTGTTACTAGCTTAAAACCTATAAGAGTGTACTGAGGCGCTCTACTTTGGTAGTGTGCTAACTTTGGTACAGTTGGTACTATGTACTAACTCAGCTGTTAGTGTTGAATACTGTTTAAAGTTAGCTTAATTAGGTTCTCGTCTTTATTTGTCTTGCCCCTATGCTCACTTCATCTTCTTTTATCTATGCCACAAGAAACAACCAAACCAAACCGGAAATTCAGTAGCCAATATTGTAGAGCGAAAAACCGAGTAACTTTCAAGAGGGACCATAGAGTTCCTGGGTCCATCCGTGGCGCGATCCACTGTCCCGAGGACAGAGGTAGGATCCTCGTCCTCTTCGGACCCCTTGCCTTTCGGCTCGGAGGGTCTCTGGGTCCATCCGTGGCGCGATCCACTATCCCCTTTTCCTTCAAACCTTCCCTGGCTGACATTTCCTGATAGTCTGGTCGCCGGGACTGCGCATCCGGTACTACCAAGCAGCGCCCTGGCACGTGCTCCATCTGATGGACTCCTACCTCTACCAAGTCCTCGTACCAGCGAGCTTGACGTCGGCTGAGCTCCCTTTTCCATGGCTTTGAGGGCTTCCTTAAGGGCATGCTGCTCGTCTTACGACTTGCAGAGCGTCGGGACTCCCGGATGTAACGAGAGGAATCGGTACGGAAGGTGAACTGGCTGTCGCCATCCCCGTCCTCACCCGGCCCATCGCCGCCAGGACCTCCGCCCGGACCCCCCGGACCTCCTGGCCCTCCAGGATCATCACCCCCCGAGCCTCCGGGTCCTCCATGACTGCCGACACCGGGCTCCTCCGGGGACTCGTTTGGCTCCGAGTGCTCAGGTTGAGGGACCATCCCCCCCCCGTCTCCTGGTGTGTCCGTCGCAGCAGCAAGCGGAGGCGGTGACACTACCGGAAAGTTGTCGAAAGCGCCGGGCCACACGTCCGCGGAGCAAAACCCACACACCGGCAGGTACACAGTCTTCAGGAGTGCCACTACACTTCTCCTAGTGCCCACCTGACATGTCCACATATGCACCGGACTCTCCGCGTGCCCGCACCCGCAACGAGCGCAGTTCTCTGCGACGGGCGCTAAGGCCGCCGTGAGACTGTAAACCACCTGGGACCCGAGGACTCTGTCATTGTCCGAGACTCTCGCTTTCAGGCACTGCCTGATCTGACTGGTAGGATGCACGCACCCAGCGACCTGACCAAGGGAGCGATACCTACGCGGGCGGCGTCGTAAAACAGGCGCTGGGCGTCGGGCCCCGGTTTGCCATGCTCGACCACGTGTTCCCGGAGGGCGGCGCAGACTTTCACTGGAAGGGAAATATAGTCCCATGAGTGCGGCGGAAGCGACGCCACGCCCGCGTGTGACTCCTCCGGCGGGCTATGAACGCCCCGGTTCTCGACGTCACAGGTGACGACGGAAGCCGGCTCCACCAGCTCATGTCCCTCTCGGGAGATGGGCGTCTCCTGACTGAACCGGACTCGACACTGCCGCTGCGGGCCCTCGAGCGTCTGACTCCACGGGCCCCGAGGGCGAAGCCTGAACCAGGGCGAGCCTTTGGACTTGTGACTCTATGACCGCCTGCAGCCTCTCATCCGGGTTTTTTTAATGCGAAAATATTTTATATAATTACATAGATCGGTCCGCCACTTCAGCATATTGGACGCAGACCAAAAGGGTGTGTAAATATAATATAAATGGTACAGAGTGCATTTTCTGAATCAGATGACAAGATTCGCGATCAGTCGTATAATCAATGCAGGCGGCATTTTTCGTACAGCAATACAGTGAATGTATCATGCACCACGTTAACGTTACCCGTGATGTATTCAAACTAATTATGGAAGACACACGAGTACGCTGACTGACAGGAGGTGTCACGTTTACGGTATTATTATAAATTACGGGAATGATATCCAATCGGTGGAGATCGTGTATAAAGCGGAATTTGATGCTGCACGTTGGACGGCACATGATGCTTGCTTGAGTCACTGTACTAAAATTTCGCAGATTGTGGATATCCACATCAGGATACGGCTCACGCACGAGACACGCACGGGGTATTTACAAAACATGAAATCTGAGCAATTTATACACAAATCATATAAATCACGAAGACTTGATGAATTGCGTCCTCTGCTGACGAACTCTCGCAAGCGTATTTTAGCTACATAAATACAGGGGTCACACGATGCGGAGTGACGATGACGACGAGGAGCAGGAGTCCTTTGGTGAATGGTGTGACATGACACTGACTCAGGACGGGAATGTAAGCATGTACGCACTCTTCACGCCCTGTCTTTGTTCTTGAACCAGCTCGCGCGTGAAATCTTGTCACGCATCTGTGTGTGGTGAGGGGACCCTTCAAAGGGCATCACAGTGCGACTCTGCTGAACGTCATTTTGTCCCGAAGCTCACTTTTGTTATGAGCCGACTTGCACTGAACGAGCGTTGACTTCAGTGTGTTTCGGGGGCTATACGCGGTTACGATATGCAAGGATGGAAGCCGAACGCGAAATATGCCCGCCCGTTTTGGACGAGCATGCAGGCACCATCGCAGCCACAGTTTTTTATCAGTGAACGTTAGCCTTCACCCTGTCTGAAAGTTCTGACTTGATGTAGATAGAAAGTATAGAATTCGACCATGCGTAGATAGTAACTACTATGTAAATGAATTAGTATTTAGCTTTATTCATTTTCTTTCAAAATCGTGGCAGCAGTGGTTAGACTTGGGAACTATCCAATCTTAGAAATATTGCCTTGAACCTGTGTATCAGGTGCTGCCTGGAACTTGTACACCGGGTGCTGTGCACTAACGCATGCACGCTTGTTGTGAACTAGCGCATCGAGGCAACTACACTCAGCCGTGGATTGCATCTATGGCTGAGTTCTACTATGCGTGTCGAGACAGTACCACTCAGCCGTGGAATGCATCTACGGTTGAGTGCTACTGTCCTTACCCTCGCACATCGAAAGCACACAACAACGCGGCATGTGATACATATGATACAAATATATTACATATATATGCGCGATGCATATCACCCGCAACAATTCCGGATCCACAAATATGCAGCATACTTACAAGATATGGAGGATGCTGCATACTTACGGGTGCTGCAACCATAATGCACATAAATACGGGGGGTGCATAAACCCCGCAGATTTGTTGTATGTACCTTTTATGCAAGAGTTTTACACCAGCTGCATACACCCGTAATTATGCGGGTGCTGCAACCATAATGCGCATATATGCGGAACCCATCTCAAAGCCGAATCTCTGCGTAAGTTATGCAGGTCGAAAAACCCGGATGCTCCTCTAACTGGGCCTCAGCCGACCTCCGATCTGCTGCTCGCCGCTCGTCAGCAGCTATCTGCTGAGCGACGCTCTCGTCGACAGCCAACTGCCTGGCAGTCTCCCGGGCTTCTGCGGCCAGCCGGTCTGCAGCCCAGCGCTCTTCGACAGCGCGTTGCTCGGAGGCCCTGCGTTCCTCGGCAGCGCGCTGATCGGAGACCCTGCGCTCCTCGGCAGCTCTTTGACTCTCTTGGAGTTGCCGAGACAGCTGTTCCAGGCGAGCCTCGGCAGCTGCCTCCCGAGCTTGAGACTCCTTCTGCCAGGCTTCCTTTAGCTCTTGCAGGTCCTGACTGTTCCTGCTCCAGGTGGACTCCGGGGACGACGACGTGTCCCCTGAGGAAGTCGGACCGGGGTGCGGGGCCGAGGGTGCTCGACTGGACTTCCTGGTGCGAGGCACTGGGCGACTGGGGCCGCTCGGTCTAGGCGCCTGAGTCCTAGGCCTTGGAGGTTCCGCGGGATGCTCCTCCTCCGATGAGGACGAGAGGGGAGCAAACCGGTTTGACCAGTTCCCACCGGAGGCTGCGGAACTCGGAGGTGCTGTACCTGACTTCCTAAGACCCCTGTGTGACTTCCGGGTGCTGCCCCTCATTCTGACGGCAGCGACGACCGCTCTCCTTACCTCCTGGAGGTTTACTCCTCGGTGTACTATCTCCCCTGGTCTGCGGACGTTGATGGCAAAGGCAGAGAATCTACACCTCCCGAGGGAGTTGTGAGGGTCCTCGCGCTTTTGCTGCATCAATCCCTTGGACTCGGAGACTGACTGCTGGTGGATCTCCAGGCGACAAGCGCCGTCGTCGGAGAGCCCATGGTCCTTGAACTGGAACCACATTACCCCTGACAGCGGGTGGTCTTTCCCCAGGCGCTTTAGGCCTCGACGGATGTCTTGCCACCAAGACTCCTGGTCGGAATCCGAGAAGGAGCTGACGTCGGATGAGGTTCCCGCTTTCCTTACTGGACGGCGGGCACTCGTTCCCTGGGACGAGTCCGAGCTGACTGGGGTCGTCCTGGGGAGTCGGCGCCACTCGCGGAGACACCTTCTGAACATCTGAGTCATCCGGTGGCTCCGGGCTCCAACCCACCAGGTGCTCCTACTCTCCCTGGCGAGTATCGTTTGCTGGCGCCATGCCATGAAGGCGGCCCTAGCTCGACGTCGACTGCCCCTGCGCCACAGACCTTGCGACTGGACGACACGCTGGCGCCACGCCACGAAAGCGGACTCGACTTGACGCCGACTGCCTCTGACAAACAGGCCCTGAAGCTGGGCGACCTGCTGGGTGACGACCTTCCAAGCTTGGAATGCTAGGCGCCGGAGTTCGCGCTGATGTGCTGACCGGTTAGCTCTGGCCTTCCATGCGACCCACGCAAGCCGCGCAGTTGCGCGCTGACGAGCTAGCAGGGAGACTCTTGCGCGTCGTTGCGCTGAGTCCAGCGCCCAGGTGCTCCATTGACGGAGGGCCAATGCGAGCATGGATTGACGTCGCTCCCCTCGCGAATCTGGCTTGAGCCGGATGCGAGACTCGTGCTCCCTTGACTGGACGACGTCCAGCCGCTCTGAGCGCCGGACATCGTCAAACTCCCCTTCTGCAGGGGGGCTACAGTCACTGGCTCGGTAAATCTCAAAGCGCCCTGGGGCGCTGGTGAGATTCCCTTGCTCGCACTCCACGAGGGGAGAGAGGGAGGACGCTACCGGTCCCGGCGCCGGCTCCTGACGGACGAGCCTACTGCCCGCACTCCTGCTGGACGCAGGGAGTGGGGAGAAGGGAGCCGCTGAGGGGTTCAGTCCCTTAGCCGAGCGGTCCGAGTCCGACTCGGAGCTGGCGCTCGCCGCCGGTGCCGGAGCTTCGGGCGACGCACGCTTCCGGCGCGCCGGCTGCCGTAGCGCCGAGCTCAATGCGAGCTCGGACACTGGCTCGGCCCCACTGACTCTCGCTGGTGAGGGGGTTCTCGGTGGTGAGGCCCTGGGGGGCCCACCCGACAACCCCGGAGGGGCCCTCAGGGGCGTGCGCGCCGGTGTAGCCTCGAGGGCTTCACCGTCGTATTGGCGTGCGAGTGCACGCCGCACTCCCCCCCCTCTCACGGGAGCGCCAATCCCGGCCGTCCGATCTGCCAGCCGTGCCCCAGAACTCCGAAGAGCCCGGGCCGACCGACAGACCCGCAGCGCGAGATCCTGACCGACCGGACCCTGCCTACGGCCGAGCCGGGGGCGGCGCCGGCCCGACCCCTCCCACGACGACCCGACTGACCTGGAACTCCTCTCCATCCGAATACATTATATGCGTGCTTTGTGTGCGATCTAACTAATTGGAGGTGCTATATGACACGCGCGGTAACCAGTACCCGCCGATCCAGAAATTCACTACTCGTGCCTGAGCACAAGCAGCTACACCGGCCGAAGCGCGGCAATTTCCGGAGAAGAGGGAACTAGAAAATTAACGCTCCATCCGGGAACATTATGCGCGGTATGCGTGCAAACTAATCAATTGAAAGCGCCTCACGCCACGCGCGGCAACTAGCACCCGCTTTCAGAAATTTACCACTTGTGTGCGAGCACAAGCAGTTACACCGGCCGAAGCGCGGCAATTTCCGGAATAGGGGGGACTAGAGGACTACACTAGAGGCACGCAAGATCCCAAACCGATCCCGAAATTTAGCAAAAGCTACGCAAGTTTTAAAAAATTTGCGCAGCGCTTCCGCCGCGAAGGGTCGGAATTGCCGAAAATCTGAAGCGATTTGGAATTTGGGCACCTGCGGAACGCCGAAACTACGGCTTATGCGTGCGTGCGTATGCGTGCCAATAGAAGGGGCAACGCGCGCACCTTAAAAGATTGTCGTTGGGCTGAATTCCTCCACGCCAACGCGGCCCCAAGAGTACCTGGAACCCTCAAGCACAACCAACGCCGCGCAACGCAAGCAAAAGAACAGGCATCCTCGATTTCGTAGGACGGTCTAAGCTAGCTAATCACGCGAGGCAAGGCTGCACTCGATCAGAATTTGCGCAAAACAACAGGGAAGCAACGTGAAAAAACGGACTAATTACCATTTTGTGGGAGTCTACACCCTTGCTTTTCCTCTTCTTTACGGTTTCGGACTTATCTTATATCTACTTATTAAACGACCGCACGAGGTATGGTTTCGGTTGGTCCACTATTCGGAATTCGGTTTCGTAATTCTTCCTAGTATGCTTTTGCTTTCAGTGTATGCTTTCATTACACAATATACAGCGGTTACGGCTTCTTACTTTTATGTTACACTTTTCAGTTCAGTTCTCATCTCCGAAACTGGTTACACTTCGAGTTCTTATACATTCATGAACTCTTTCCATAACTCAACTGTACTGAGTACTCCGTACAACAGGCTAGGCACCTCACATCAACATCATTCTGATCGGTCCTACTGTACTCCGTACTGAGTACTCTTGCGTTTTGTACTTAGCCATTTTTCTTGCTCTTGTGCTTGCTTCCTAGCACAGCTAGCACTTGCTAATTTTCGATAGTAATTTTAAAGTTAGATTATCGTTTATTTCATGTTCCACATTTAATCGGGCAAATCCCTATATATCTACCCACTTTATTGTTTTACGCATTCATGAGCGTCGGATATTTAGATACGTTTGTAATTATACATTATTTTATTGCGTTTAAATCCTGAATATTTATGTATTTTGTTAGATATGTCTTGCCACGTAAAAACATCAAAAACTTTATTCAGTTTGTAAAATCTATAAAGAGGACACGTCAATTGATGTATTGTTCACGTGTATTCGGCCGATCCTACGGCCGCACTGCTCGCAGAGAATCCTATTTTCTTGTCACGTCACAGGCATCATTTTTGAGTTCTGTTCCCAAAATTCCAAATTAGCTCTCGCTCATTTTTGCGATATGAGGAGCAGCATCGAGCATGGCACGTCAGTATCGAGCATGCCCGCGACATGAAGAACGCAAAGATTGTGACATGGACGTCGCCGACTTTCATTCTGAGAGCTTTATTGGGCTCCCATAAGGTGATGGGGAACAATAAGGGTAGAATAAGTCCAAGGTTTCCGCACGGCAGTAGGGACAGAGTTGGGAGGAGGGCACTATTTATCCGGAACTATACCACCGGCCTCCCGTCACATTTTTTGGCGAGGCCCTCGATCCTGTGCTAAAACTGCCCAGATAGCCAATCAATCAGAACGCGCCATCAACTCAAAGATGCCCTTATAATAACATGTGCACATGACACAAATCCATTGGTTGCCGAAAACGTGTGAACAACAATACCCTATGCAGAGAGTAGGTTTACCATAATTATGCTACACCATTATTATGTAGTGGTATATATATATGTGTGTGTGGTGGTTGAGGCGGTGGTATGTGTGTGTGTGTGTGTGTGTCAAAGAGGATATATGCCAGAAACACCCAGCGATTCATTAAAATATTTCCGATCAGGACACTTAGGTAAACGTGTGATCGAAAGCCAACATTTCCATCATGCGCACTGGCAAATTCAAATATTGAGATGCCTCAGTGATTCATATTATGCCAGCAACGCAGGCCATGCAAAGATCACCCTCTATTCTAGCTTATAATAGGATGATTCGATATATCCTTTTGATACTTTGAGACCCTGATCGTCCCAGGAGCTATACTTGGGAGTTGCCCGTCGTCGTTCTCACCCTCTCTGATTTGATCATTTATCATAGATGTCAGTTCATGAACCTGCAGCAGCCTTCCTTGGCTATCATTATAAAACCAGAATTTGACACATTTTTGTGTCAGCCATGTTTCCAGCCATAAACAACATTTACTTTCCAGCCATACGCATCAGAAGTACCACAATGACTGCCACGTGCACCAGAAGTATCACAAGGGGCCACGTGGATTAAATGACAAGGGACAGGTGACGGGCATCTGTACATTGAAGCACGCGCATAAACAACATTCTGCCAGGCAGCCAAACAAATCAGGTACATAAAAACAGCAAACTGCAGGGCAAACCTATCAGTTAGGGAGCATGCAATCAGTGCATTCGCAGCAGACCTGAACGCGCGTGAGCCATCCAGGGGGTGTCACAACTTGGCAGTAGTCGCGCTTGTCATGCGGCTTCAAAACTCCATGCCTCCGTTTGTCCGCCTCGGTGACACGCACTTGAGCAGGATATGGAGTTTCAGTGCATCCAGGCCTATTCCTCACACATGCCCAGAGAAAGACAGGCTCATCAGTCTACCTCAGCAAATAGCATGAGACCTTACACCCGGGGCTGAAACATCACCCTTCGACCGACTGGCATACAGTCAGGCACCAAGGAAGATCGAGGCTAAGTAGTCCCCGACATCACGCAGAGCGCTGGATAATGATGGAGGGGCTGGCAGCGGCACCATGGACCACAGGCATATGGTTAGAGGGGGCGCATGCACACATAACACGATGCGCAATAATGTGTGGGGCATCGTCTATGACCTGCAAAATGACGCACGTTCCCAGCCGCGCAGCCAGCACAGTGACCTCCATTACACATGATGCCTTTGGCTGTGCCACGGCAGTTCTAAACTTTCCTTCATGAAATCAATTCTATCAAGCGAGGTCAAACCCATCCACGAAGAGGAAATCCACCCACTGTGTCAATAGAACGTCTGTCCGTTCCGCGAAGAAGAGGTCATGTCGAGGGCAAAAATATCCATCCAGAGAGAAAAGAAAAGAGAGACATCCGCTGTGCGGAGAGAAATCTCGCTCTTTCCATCTTCAAGTGTCGTGAAAGCAAGCGGGATGCACGAAACCGGGACGCACCGCGCATCCATCCAAGCACCTTCATCAAGAGGCTTACGATTCTTGCTGATTTCGAGGGGGTGAAATACCCCGTGCAATTCCTGGGACACGTTTCATTCGTCAATCGAATGCCCCCTTTCTTCCTGCGGCTGCGCTGTCCGTCGTGCCGCAACCATTTCATGGCGCGCGCACGAAGAATATTCCGTGACCAAAATAATGGCCACACATGTATCCTCCAGGGGCGGCGTACCTGGGTGCTGTGGTTGAAAAGAAACAACGCGGTGTCACGGTCAAGCATTTCGATGGATCGCCAATCGTTCGGCGGGCTTCCAAACAGCTGATTCGTCAGACAGTAGTCGACGGTGTTCTTGTTGCATGCAAAGATATACCCCGCGAGGCTGTGGTCGTCCTCCTTCTGAGACTGCGACTGATCCTGCAACGATATCCGCACCCCGCAGCAGGGCCTCACACCCCTTTCCCACCGCATGAGCCCACAGACTGCGCGACAAAGCAAATGGCATCACCGCCGACTTCCTTACCCTGCATCCATACCATCGTGGCCGCCGCCGCTTTACATTTCACAACGAGCCCCTGGATTTCCAGCGCGCTCTCCACGAGGCCCCCCAGGCAGATGGTAATGCGGCGGTGTGAACACCCAGCAGCCGTCGAATGGCCGGCCTGGCAGGATGCCCATCCCTAGCGAAGTGGCCACTGCACCCCTGCGGCACGTCTGATATGGTATGCCCGGCCAGCCGCTGGTTCACGGGAGTGACTGCATTCATCCCAGTCGTCGAAATTTCCAAAGGGCTCGGGTCATAATGATTCATCGTGTGGATGCCAAGGATCTTCATCGGTAAATGATGCCATCTGGTGGGATTCCTCTCATGGGCGCTATGAAAGCGTCCTATACTTCGCTCAGGACGCTTAGAAAAGCGGCGCGCGCATGATTCAGCCACAGAGCGCTCATGGTGCCAGCCTGGCAGTCCAATTTTTCCTGAAGCGCTCCGCCCAGCGGTGCCCGTCAGGCCTCCACTTCCTTGCCCCGCACACTGATGGAATGTCGACGTTGGCACGCGCCTGTAAAAGAACCTTCATCTCGTCTTCCGCATCTTGCTTTTTGGAGGTCTCCTTCGTGGCGCCCGGTCCCAGGTGCACGCCACATCTCTCGAGAATATCCACGATGTTCTCATTTGGAAGGGGGGCGCGCTGCCCTCCCGTCCCCCCATCTTCGCTCGGCAGCCAGTGGCCGATCCAACGCTTGTGGCCCTGCTCGTCCGCGTGGCGGCCCTCCTTGTCCCCAGGAGGCTCGAGCCACTTGTCGATGCCGCACCTGCTGAGATCTACCTTCCACCTGGTCGACGTCCACGAGGTGGTCGCCCAGCTGGAGGGCACCAGAGCCTGCACTCGCACCATGCTAAGTCACTTAGGCCCTCTCAGGCCCTCTCTCAGGCCCTCTCTCAGGCCCTCCCGCGAGTCCCAGCCCTCGAGGGCCTTGGGCTGCTCCGGATACCTTGACTAGGGCCCGCAGCCCCTCTGCGTTCTGGATTTCGATGTGGTGCGGCTGCTCCGCGGCATCGAAGTGCCGGACAATCCGCTGCGCTTCGTCCGCGAGGGCCTCGTTGTACGCCAGGAACAGCCTCCCAGGCACCGAGTCGTCTTTGCCACAAGGGCAGCACAACTTGTCCACGAGGTAAGGGTTGTCGGCCAGGCACAGGCTCAGGTCCCGTGGGGGGCTGCCCTCTTCATTCGTTCCGATGAATGGCTTCGCCAGAAGGCAAGCGGCTTTGGGGCCGATCCCGGTTTTGCGGAGGTCGACGAACTGCAGGCGCGATTCCTGCGGCCGCACGCTACACGCGCCTTCGATCAGCGCCCGGGATCGTGCCCCGCCTTCGAGCACGCATTGGCTCCATGCGCATCGCCTCCGACGATCTGGCTCGGCGCATCGACGGACCAGCCGCCAGGAGGGAGGAGAAGCAGAGCCCTCAAGCTTGCGCGTGCCGCCGAGTCACGAGGCGGAATGCGGGGCCCACGTTACCCGGCGGAAGATGCCTACGTGGGGCCTCGGAAACCGCCCAATCACATTGGAGCCAGCCACAGGGGGGCGGTCACCCGGATGAAGTGCTGGAGGCTCTCCACGCCCGTTATGACCTCCGGCTGCGCGGCGCTATTATTGTGCCAGCTGCGGCTGCAAATCGGGTTCAGGTTGAGCGCCAGCACGGACAGCTTGGTGGAGCACTCCGCCACCTGCCCGAGGAACAGCTGGAGGGCCGCTGCGTCGATGTTGTTATCGCTGAGATCGAGATTGGTCAACTTGCAGTGCTCAGAGCGCAGCGCCTTGCCGAGGCATGCTGCAGCCACAGCACGCTCCCCGCCCCCCCAACATGCGCCCCACAGCATGCGGCGTGTCACATGCAGCTGCGAGCAGGTCGCGCGGCGTGTCCTGGCACACGCAGGGAGGCCGGTCAGTGTGCCCCACAGCCTGCGGCGAATCGCAGAAAGAGGCGCCGCAAGCGCGGTCATGCGCACGGCCACAGCTCTCACCTAATCCTAGAGCGCTGTCCTCGTCATGATCCCGCTGCATGTAGCCTTGCCGCCCTCCAAGATCGTTGGCTCGCACGTTGAGTTTCTGGATCCCATTGGACTCCATCCGCAGCACGTCCGCCAGCAGCACGGACGCCGTTTGCACCCGTAGCCTCCGGCTCTGCAGGTTCACGCACTCGAGGTACAGCTCCCTCACGCGCGAGTGTACCCCAAGCGCGCGGCACAGCGTCTCGAGGTACTTCACTTGGCGCTCCCCGCAGCTGCGCAATCTCTGGTAGGTGTCCACCTGCGCGACCAGCGCAGGCCGCCTCAGGCATCCTTCCCCATTTGACGGTTCCCGGAGCTTCCCTGCGGTTAGGGTCAAGTGGTGCACGGCCAACGACAGGATCACCACGGAAACCCAAAATCGACGGTTTTGGACCTCACAAGAGTGCACAGATAGGATTGAAGCGCACTGATGATTCCGCGGTCTGAGTGCTCTAACAGGGGTCTTATAAGGGGGGGGGGCAGAGGGAAAGCAGAGGTGGACAGGAAGCATAGAGATGGTAGCGGCAAGGAAGGAGGGGGGGCAGGGAGAGGCCGCCGACGAGAGGCATGGTAAGGCTGCCGAGGAGAAGCGAAGGACGGGCCAAGGAGGCCAAGGGAGGGATGGAGGGAGGGAGGGTATCGAGGAGATGGGTGCCACAGGAAGCACGGGTCTCGCCCGGGCAAGGCAGCAAACGCACCCTCGTCTGCTCATGGTCGTGGTGGCTGCGCTGCTCCCGCACGTACCTCCCGTAAGACGTCAGATCATTATTTGATATGCATAATGATAGCGGGGCCCCCCGGTGCTGATTGGCCGAGGAGGGTCCGCACGAGTGAATCGACACCCCGCAGTGCGCCCGGCCGTCTTTGCTCTCCAACGCGCACCCCCACGGCATCCCCTGCACCCCAACCGTTGCGCATGTGCCCGGGCGTCAGAACGTCTGCCGTGCGTGGGACACCGATTCCAGGCCACCCCGATGTCGCGTGATTGCAAGCGTCGCTATGAAGCCCCTGCCGCTTCGCCGCTCGGATGCAACTCGGCTCGACCTCGCCCTCTGACAGGGCAATCACGAGGCTGCACCTCCGCTCGACCTCGCCCTCTGACAGGTCAACCATCATCCCGATGCAGTGCCCTGATTGGATGATCAGAACTTGCATCGACCTCACATCTCACATCTCCCACATCTGCCATCGAGCGCATAGTAGAGCACAGCCGAAGCTGTCTACACATGATGACAGCAAATGGCTCCTCACACATCATCCAATCGACCCTCCCGAACACTGCCGGCACGACGGCTTAATCATGGCACAGAGCCACCAGCAATGTGGATGGTGCATAACCACCCACCTTCAGCCCGCCTTCCGACCACCTTTTCCGATCATCAAATGAGTGGAGCTCATTCAGGCCAGTTCGCAGCAGTATCGTGGGAAATCGGGCCGTCAGCGTCTGATCATCGTCGGCTGACGGGGCATACTCCAGAGCGAACGCCGTACAAGGCAGATCATGCTCCTTCAGATCCGCGGGCAGTTTCTTGCCCTTCCAATGATCGTGCCACTGCGCCCACCTCCACTCCGGCGCCATCCACAGCACGTCACCACGATGGCGCCGCCCCGCCGCCTCGCGCCCTGTTCTGCTCGAGTGCAAGAGCACGCAGTACTCCGAGGAGGGCTGCGCGGCGGCGGTCTCGTCTGCCCGCTTCAGCTTCTTGAAGAAGGCCTCGGACACCGCGTCATCGAGGGCATCGCCCGGGCGCTCGGACTTCACAAAGTCCTGATACTCGCCCACCCGCTGCTGCAGCAGATGAAATAGGACGTGCCAGTCCTCCCTGGACGCCTCGGATCCCGCCGGGAGCTCCTCTAGGCCGCAGTCCAGGATTCGCAGCTCCGGCCTCGCCCACGCCAGGGCGGGAAAGTAGCGCGGCTCCAGCTGCTGGATTGGCCGCTCCCCGAAGGAGTGGTTCCCCTGAAGCTCGGATAGCGGCCCCCTCAGCGACGCCGCTAGGCTCATCAGCGCGGAGCACATGGCCTGAGTCTTCAGCGGCGACCACCTCTCGCGCGCCGCGAGGGATGCGGCCAGCGCCGCCCTATACTCCGCCTGGGGCCCCGAGCCCCCGCCCAGGCCTGCCGTGTCGTCTCCCACGGCGAGTTCCCCCCCCCACCGGCGGGCCATTTCTACCAGCTGCTGCCATTGGTGGGTGTCGGAATACGACTTCCTCCAGGCCACATCGCCACGCTGATCATACGTAAACAGCGCCTCTCGGACGGCACACCGGAAGCTGGTGACGTCGATGTCCTCGGCGTCCTGTAGAGCCTCGTGGAGGCCCTTCAGCGGCGCATCGTAGGAGAAGCTGCACGGCGCCGCGGACGCCGCAAACCCCTCCCAGACGGCCTTGGGCTCGTCCTTCGTGAAAATCAGCTGCAGCAGCGCCCGCAGCGCGTCCATGCAACCCCCGCGCCGCCAGCCTCCTCAGGTTGCAGCAAAGTCTTGTCCCAAGCGCGTTTACAAAAGTAAGGCGCGGTGCGCTTAGTCATAATTGTGCAAGCTCTGCAATGCAGGCATGTCACTGTCAAAGGTGGATGACGGCAGCGCCACCGCCGCGGTCTTCGGTGTCGTGGCACCAGGGAATGTGCCCCAATGCCCGTTCTCTGTCCCCTCGGGCACCCTCTCTCTTGATCGGGCAATGCGACGCTCCCGTACTGCCAAGTGATGTGCTCATCAGAATGCTGCCTAGAAGATATTTCTGAAGTCGCAACCGACAACCACCAATGGGTTGCAGGTCGGCGCGGTCAGGTCGCATACGCTGCGTGCGGTGTACGGCGCAGCGCAACTCGCAGAGCAGGCCTTCACAATGAAATCAACGCAGCTCCTTCTTTGGGGGCATACCCATTGCGCTTCCCGTTACCTGTTCCCAGTCCACTCCATGATCGGCGCCCCCAGTCCCCGGTCCCCGGTCCCCAGTCCCCAGTCCCCAGTCCCGGTCCCCGGTCCCGGTCCCCAGTCCCCGGTCCCCCCCAGTCCCGGTCCCCGGTCCCAGTCCCGATGCCCAGTCCCCAGTCCCCGGTCCCCGGTCCCTGGTCCCCGGTCAACAAGCGCAAGGACAAGCGCAGAGGAAGCAGCCCACCTGGCGATGCTCGATCAACAAGCGCAGAGGAAGCGGCCCACCTGGCGATGCTCGAGCATCACAAAGTCGAAACAGTTCCCGAGAAGATCCGAGTTGGAGAAAGTTTCTCCAGAACGAAATCTGCTCCTGATACTGTGAGGTTCCTCTCGCCACCTGTCATTGCCGAGGCAGCCTGTGAGAAGCATGGGATATGAAGGCAACTCGTCGCCGTTTGCCCGCATCAGCCACTCGGCGCTCACCCGAATCTGGAGCGAGCCACCCCTCCTCCACACCCCTCCCTTTCCAATGCTCATCGCCTCTCGATACTTGGCAAATGCTCGCACCCATCAGCGCGAGCGCAGCAAAGCGAAAACAAACTGACAGGCACGAGGCGGCGTTCTTTGTCCAACCGCGATGCAAATCTCAAGTTCGAGGTGCGTCGGACATGCGGAGGCCGTAGGGCGTGCCTGGCAGGGCGAAAGCCGGCGTCGGCGCCGGTGGGTTGGCAACACCCGCATGGACGTGCCGTGACCAATGGCACAACCAAGACCGTGCCCCATAGATCGCCGGCAGAACCGTTACGGACATTTCAAATCAACGCGCGGGAGCAAGGCAATCGACGCTGTACGACGGAAGAGTGCCGCATGCGTGTGGCTTATCCTTGGGCCAATTCCTTCGGCTGCACTATGCACCCACACCGGGGATCAAAGGATCCAGCCACATGCGTGTGTGCTTATCCTTGGACCCATGTATTTGGCAACCCTCACTGCCAAAGATCAGCCCGCACTATGCACCCACACCAGGAATCAAAGGATTCAGCACACAGTACGGGACCCTTATCCGGAATTTCCGGAGCTCGAAAGTGAAGAATGGGACCCCCTGAGCCTCGCGCGTCTGTGTGTAGAGGCCAGGAGGCCAGTTGCATTGCACGTTGCACTATCTTAGCAAGCAAGGTGGCGGCAACTCCGTGCTGCTGCGCAGAGCCGCTTGTGCGACACGCTCCCTAACGACGCTTCCCCGCCAGAACGAGCAGCCCCCAGCCCCGGCGTCACCTTGTGCCCATCCCATAGCGCGAGGCCTTTGGCTAGAGCCCCGGCGGATCGTTCGCGGAGCTTGCAGCTGTCGAGCTTGAGCTCCTCCACCGTCGTATAGAACTGCAAGGCTTCCATCAGCTCCAGGATGCCGGTGCAGTCGTCCCGGTTGAAGTGGCCGATGCCTTGGCTGGATTTGCTTTGGCCCAGCGAGTTGTAGCTGAGGATCAGAGTCCGCAAGGTGCGGCGCATGACGTGGTTGGTCGCCAGCAGCTCCGACAGGCAGCAGTCGTTTCTCTGGCCGGTGAGCCCGTGCGCCGTGATCTGGTTGTTGCTCAAGTTGAGGGTGATGAGCTCGCATCTCGCCTCGAGCAGCTGTTTGGACAAAATGCTCAAGCCAACGTCCTGCAGGTTGCATCCAGACAGCTCCTGCCAGGGGGCAAGGGGCGAGGAGGGGGGATTCAGCCCTCAAGAAATTCGCAAACCTGCCCGGCGTAACTTGCAGCCCAACCGGGGTGCTCTGCCTAACGACCAGGGTATCAGACATTAGGACACCCGACGGAGCTTTAGAAGTCACGGACTCCGCACTCTCGTTCTGCACTTCTGCAAAAGAAGCTCGTGGTAATTTGCACGAGCGGATTTTCCATGATCGTGACACACTACAAATGTTTTTTGACAATTCTCTTCATCCAGAGGTGGGTTTAGGCGACCGGAATATAGCATCCAAGGACGAGGCTCTGTTCGGTGGAAAAGAAACGACTTACGAGTCCTGAGAAGACGAGTTAGAAGAGTCTGCTCTCTAACTCACCACGAGCAACCAACAACAACCACACCTGCGCAGGCTGAGGAGGTGGATGTGACAACACTCTGGCACAGCAACAGCAGCTGATGACACTTGATAGTTCAGCAGATGTGAAAACACTCTGGCACAGCAACCGCAGCTGATGACGCTTGATAGTTCAGCAGATGTGAAAACACTCTGGGACAGCAACAGCAGCTGATGACACTGATAGTTCAGCAGATGTGAAAACACTCAGGCACAGCAACAGCAGCTGATGACACTTGATAGTTCAGCAGATGTGAAAACACTCAGGCACAGCAACAGCAGCTGATGACACTTGATAGTTCAGCAGATGTGAAAACACTCTGGCACAGCAACAGCAGCTGATGACACTTGGTAGTTCAGCAGATGTGAAAACACTCTGGCACAGCAACAGCAGCTGATGACACTTGGTAGTTCAGCAGATGTGAAAACACTCTGGGACAGCAACAGCAGCTGATGACACTTGATAGTTGAGCAGATGACCAAGCTGTATGCTAAAGTGGACGCCACAGTCAGTGAGGAGCCTGCTTCATCAATACCAACAGCCTCCAACAGGGGACACGAGGAGCTGCCACGTCGGCAAAAATTCTCCCTACCTTCCGACGCTGAGACCACTGTAATCCTTTTCCTACACATCCAGCAACACCAGAATCAGGGTTGCCTCAGCTGTTCGACCTGAACAATGACAAGAGCTTTGACTCCTTGACGAAGAAGCCTTCATCCTCATCTTCAATGAAATGCGATAAATGATCTTGGCGGCCAGCGCTGCCGTATCTATCCATTGAACATCAACCCTGGCTTACCACAACGCACTTACTACAGGTACCAAAACACGGAGGCATCCGATAGGAGAAACGAATCGAGACCTAAAACGCAACGGGGAACGGGGCACACAAGCCTGCTTCGGCAATTCACGATAGTGAGGATACACAAAAAGTAGATATAACTGAAATACCAGAGCATCAGCCATGGCCAAAACGGGGAGGACGTGGCTGCGAGGGAGGCGCGTGCGCGAGGCGCGGCAAGCCGCCGCCGCTGGAAAGGCCGTTGGCCACGGTGGAGCACCCACGTTGGCTGAGGGCGCAGTGTTTGTCGAGTGCAGCAGGCTGGGCACAGGCACGGCAATGCAGCAGGCGCTGCTGGAAGAGGTGTGGCGTTGGTGCTGACCTAGGAGAAGGGCAGGGCCCAGCAGGCAGTGAAGTGGCAGAGGCTGGCGCATGGTTCAACCCATCTCAGAGAGCTAGCAGACTGAGATGTGCGTACGAGGCGCAGCCAAAGGGACACGGTCTTAGCTTTGCGCTTTTGTACTTCCCAGGGTGCGCAACCCAAAATCGCGGCTCTGTATGCAAGATATTGTGGGACACTCATGAAATGAACTTTCAGTTCTGGATGGCAACGGAGACAGTATACTAGACCGCGTCGATTAGAGACAAGCACTACTTGTTTGATGACTGTTCATGAATGCGATGTGCACTATGCCTCTACGGGAATGAGGATGGAAACAAAACGACGATGCAATCTGCATATTTCCACAATGCTCGCCGAACATAACGGACTCGTGCAACCTGCTGCTGGTCCCCATCACTTGCATCCCATACGCCAAGGCTAGGACCGATGATTGACAAACACAGCGCGGTCGAGCGCGGCGCTTTTGCGGCAGGGAAAGCATGAACATCGAGTTTGGCAGAATGCACGCTTACGAGAGCGAGAGCTAGTGGCTTCGATGCAATTCCTGAGGATGTGTGGATGGCAGGGCGCTGGGGCCTGCGCGCTGGGGGTGTAGGGGCGCACCAGATGGGTGAAGTGGAGTGTACCGAGCACCCGTCTGGGCGCAGCATGTAAGGACAGAGGCGAGCACTGGTCACACAGCGCCATCAGCTCGGAGTTGCTCAGCGTCACCGAGCACACTTCCAGGCGGTCGGGGGGCTCCTCCGATGACGAATCTTGGTTCAGGCAGTGGTTCTCGATGCCCTTCCAGTGCATCACGTTTGAGTTCTTCTGCTGCTCCCCCTTCGCCTGTTCCGATTCTCCCGTGGCTTGTGCTTGCTGCTTGCTCACCTGCTCCGATGCGACGGGCTGCTGGCAGTACATTTTAAAGACATTGAGGGCAGCATCTGGGCCCCTCCCCCCCACCCCCCATGCCAATTCTGTCAGACCAGGGGAGCTACACGCATGCCTGCTGGCATCCGCTGAAATGCGTCTGGCAAATTTGAACCATCTGAACAAGCGGTTGCTCTTGCGTTCCTGCTGCTTCTTGTGGCTGAGGAAACCTGTTTGCTTTTGAAGGACATTCCTGGAACTTCCAACATGGAAGGGTCTTAGCCACCATAAGCCGATGGACACAAAACGGTGCTGCGTGAGCATGTGGTGCCGCTCTCTCTGGTAAATGCCGGCTTCAAGCAAACGGGCGATTCTTGGCATGGGAGCATTATTGAGCTCTATTGCCACGTGCACTGATCACTTAGCAGGATGGGTGCATGCATTGGCCCACGAGAAAAGAGGAAGAAATCGTGCAGGTCGGCCATCTGCGTGCAACTCGCGCGCATCCCTCCTCACGGCTGCGCGCGTGCAGGGTCAACAAACTGGTGATCACGGTAATGGTCTTGCCTGCAACGCCAATGCGGTTTTTGAGCCGGGGCAGAAATTCGTGGAAGAACTCGGCGTGATAAATCAAGCTCTCTCTGTAGCCCTGCGCTCATGATGGATGGAGCATGCCAGCTCAGCGCTTGCATCGGTTCTGAAAGCGTTGGTGCACAGAAGTCGAGCTCTACACAGCGCTGAAGAACGAAATCGGGGTAGGGTATTCAACCCACTGCACATGCAGAGGCGCACAATTCTCTGGAGATCCTCCACGGTGTGCCCCACTACACATTTCAGAACATTCCTTCTTTTGATTTAGAAAATTAGAGGTGTGAACTGCTGTGATTTTGTGGCGCAATGGTGTTGTACCCACTACTTAGAATGCTTGTAAGAGATACTTGCTGGGGAGAATTTCAGATAGACTGTGAGAGTTCCGCAGCTGTGTGTCACCTGTGTCATACCGATTTAAATGCCGCTGCTTCACAACTCGAAAAATGTGCCCATGACACCCCTAATTCTCTACAAGAACAATGAAAGTGTGTTGGTGTGTAGCACGACTCAGCCGATTGTAAAGAGTGCGCACCTCATGAACCTCGTTCACTATTTCCTCCTCATACTCACTTGTCCACCACTTAAGCCGCGCCTTCACCTTGTCAATGGTCTCGTGCAAGGCTCTGCAACGCCCTGCAAAGCGCAAGTTGCAGTAAGCGAGCGCACTTGCAAAAGTACGTAGTGATCAACTTGCCACGATGTGCATGCTGCCTCGATGAGAGATCGAAGAGTATGTCCTATCTAGCTAGACAGACAAAAGTGCCAAAAGCGGCAGACAAGATCGAAGAGTGTGTCCTATCTAGCTAGACCAACAAAAGTGCCAAAAGCGGCAGATGAGATCGAAGAGTGTGTCCTATCTAGCTAGACGGACAAAAGTGCCAAAAGCGGCGAGATGAGATCGAAGAGTGTGTCCTATCTAGCTAGACCGGCAAAAGTGCCAAAAGTGGCAGATGAGATCGAAGAGTGTGTCCTATCTAGCTAGACAGACAAAAGTGCCAAAAGCGGCAGATGAGATCGCTAAGCACAGGTGCTCCGTATGCACTTTAGCAAGGCACCCCGATTTTAAAAATGAAACAATTCACCGTAGAGCGTAGAGTGCGAAATGCGCCCCATCCCTAGTGGTTCCAACAAATTGAGAGGCGAAACCCAGCTGCAGTGTGCGCTTTGCCGAGGTTTCCCCTGCTTGTTTCCCCTAGCACCCCAGAAAAATGCCAACTGTCGCCGGCGTGCACATCTGATGGGACAACACTAAATACATGCGGGCACCTAAGTGCTCCCCGCTAAAATCAAGGGAAGACACAGAACGTGGACCTCGCCACCCTTTGCCTCTCCATGCAGCAAGGGTAGACTAGCCACAAGCCGTACACGTACATCAAGTTGCGCTTGCGCGGTGGGTTGTTGGGATGTTTATCCGCCGAGCGCAAGGGCGGAGCCAAAGCCGAGGGTAGTTGGCGCTTGGCGGAGCGACGCGGAGGGGTCCGAGGGCGCAGAGGGGCCCGGCCAAGTGGCCTCGTCCCATCACCTGAGCATCCAGGATATCTTGGAAGAGGGAGATGACCTCTTATCGCCGTGCCTGGAGCACGGGATTTGGACAAAGGAGGAGGGCAAGGCCTCCCCAGGGCAGGCGAGGTCCTTGGATGGCCGGGGAAGGGCTGGCCAATTTGATGGTAGCAAGCAGGCGTGAGTGGAGGGGTGGTTGGTGGAGTTGGCACATGCCGGGCCCCTCAAAGCCCGGGGGGGGGCATCCCGGCAACGATGACCACTTACAACAGGTTGCACGACAAACAGCAGTGGCGGTGCAAGTGTGGAGCGTATTGATCAAGTTCATAGATTTCTCGCAGGGTGTCCAGTGCGAGGGCTTCAGTAACATGGGGTTGGCGGTGGGGTAAGGGGGATGCAGGCACAGTTTGGTTGTGGGCGCGCAAGGTCAGAGGGAAGCAATGCATTACGTCGTTCTCAGCCTCTCGGGACGGCGCTTTGAGACATGTGGTGGGTGGGCAAGGTAGCTCTCTTGAGACCAGGCTCTGGGGCAAGCAGGGGGCAGAGTAGTGGTGCTGAGCGCAGGCTTGGTGGTGGAAAGATGGCTCGGGCAGCTCAGAGGGCAGAGGCGGACAGGTACGGGGCATAGCATCAGTGCGCGGGCAGTGCTGTTGCAGAGGCGCTCGAGTGTCCCAGTGAGGATTAGGGGGTCCCATTCTCCACTAGTGAGCTCCGGAGGTTCCGGATAAGTGTCCCAAAGAGTGTGTTGAATCCTTGGATCCCCGGCGTGTGCACTTCGGAGATCAAAGTGCAGCCGAAAGAATTACTCCAAGGATAAGCACAGATACGTGTAGACTTTCAAACACATCGAAGCAACAAGCAACAATCACATCGCGCAAGGGAACGATGTAGAGGGGGAAATGTGGATAGCAGCTGAGAATCAACCCACCTTCGTCATCAAGTTGACGTTCCCAGTCGAAGTCAAAATCCCGCACCCAAACTCGATGTCTTTTGTTTCGCACGGCGGTGGCAAGCTCCAGGACGCAAAACTCTGATCGTAGATACGCTTTTGTTAGGTACACCACAACGGTGACGGAACTCTGCCATATCACACACCACCGGAACCGTTATCATAATCATAATCATAACTCTGAGGATTCGCTGGCAGTTTAGGTTATTGGTGATAAGGGCACCCGAACATTGCTCCTGTATTGGCTAGCCGACGTTTGCCAAAACTAGATGTAGTTTCCTTTACGGAATTGCAGCTCACTCTTTGGAGAGCAGCAGCCATTCAAGCTTCTTCCACACTAGCTAGTGGAGACACCGGAGGAAATATTTCAGCTTGACGAATGCGCAGGTTTTGTTCACCCACCCACCCACCCACCCTCAACCTAGGAGAAGGACGGGAAGGGAACCAAATCCAGACAAACCTTCAGCTTAGGCGCTGATCTGACCCCTCCCGCGCCCGGGACCTCTATGCCTGTCAAGTTTGGCATGATTACCACCTAGCCAGGAACTAGAATGACTCTTATGTAAGATATTTCTGATGAAATCTTGCCTAATTATTGCGCCCTAGACTTTCCCCGGGGTGATATTACTTTAAACATCACCTACAATAAAAAGTCCCAAAAGTCCAAGAAAAAAGGTCCAACGGGAAGCATCCCTAACTAAAGAGTCACACAAGAAACCCCGAAAGCATGATCAAGAAATCCAAACACCGCCAAGCTGTAAAGGCCCTACAAACCCCTATTTGCATTTATGTAAATGCTATTATTACAATGAAATGTCCTAAATGTTCAAGAGAAATGTCCAACAAAAGGCATCCCTGCAGAGGGGTGCACGGGAAACGACTTCCGCTCCTTTATGGTTCTCAAGCGGTTGCGGCGACCGGACATTGAGTATCCATGGTTGCCATGGCGAGGATGCGAGTGGATCCGGAGGACGTCGAGGCGCACAAGTTGTTCTTTCTTATACCACGATTAGTGCTTCAACCGGTTCCCCGAGGGACGAAGGAGGGCGTGGCGCAGATCACCAGGGAGCGGTGCAGGCGCTTTGTGGTGGGAGTCGGGAGGTCTATACATATATATATATATGCGGATGGACCGGGGGACCGGCGGACCGGCGGGTCACGGCCAATGCGAGGAAGGACCGGTCGGTTATCCAGCGGCAAGGCATGAAGTTGGGGAAGGCAATGACGAAAGCACTCAAGAATGAATTTTCCTATAGTTTTCTACAGTTTCCTTAGATCTAGGAATATGTAGGAGTATATAGGAGAAAATCGGGTGTCTCTAGAAAAATATAGGAGAATATAGGAGTTTTCCCCTAAGAATATATACGAAAATATAGGAAGTTTCCGTCCAGGAAAATATTGGAATATGTAGTAATGTATATACAAGGTTGTATATAACATATGTTATAGTGTAGGTGTATATATATAGGAAAATATAGGGGAAATTTTCGAGTTTCTCAACTCGGCAACTGAGATTCTCAGCTCATCATATCCTTGAAAATCACCTACTCAGCTGCCGTAGGAAACTGTAGGGAAAGCTAGGCTGTTGTAGGAGAATATAGGGGGAAACAAAACACTGTAGTTCAAGCAATCCTAGGAGTCTATAGGAAAATGTAGGTTGCTGTAGGAAATATTAGGCTCCTGTAGGAGAATATAGGGCCGGGGAGAAACTCTTATCTCCTACATACTCCTATATATTCCTACATACTCCTAGAACGCCTAGGAAACTATATGAGGAGAAACTATATATAGGAGAATTCTTTCGTGAGTGAAGGTTGGAGTCAGCCAAGCAAATTGGCTTCGCCGATGGGAGAGACGCTGCAAAGGCTGAATAAATGCATCTTGCAGGGAGTGGCAGGGGACATGAGGTTGGGGGCGTCACACGTGCGCATAAGCATGGGAATATTTACTTGGGAGCTTGGTGCCGAAACCCTAAATTCGATATTAGTGTCTCACTTTGGCAAGAGGAAGCATCCGCAAACGACAAAAAACACACACAGCTAGCTTGGTATGTAATTCGAGAAATGTGGGAATTCAGGGGTATTGGTTTAATCACACTAGTTGCTTGAATTTTCGGATTAGTCGGCCACTTATTGGCTATGAGGGACACTAGCTACACAAATGTGCCCGCACCTTCACAATATCCTCGAGCTTGTGAATTTTGAAAGTGGTGTCCACATCCAAGAAGATGGTGTACATGCCATTGAGTGCTTCTTTTATTCGATGCACCGCGTAACTGATCACCAAGGCACGGTCCCATTTACCAGGCCAAATTGCAATATTGTTCAAAATACTATTACAACTTAGCAGTTCGACTCTTCATCCTACGAGCAACCTTATTAAGTGTCTACTTGACTATCGACCGACAAGGATCATTCGAATCATGCATCAGCAGATGTTACACTCATGGCACTGAGGACAGGACAACTGTAGAGGTTCCCATGTGTCAAGATATGTATATCCGCTGCGATTAAGAAATCCGTGTGATGCGCACATGTGCTGATGCCCACTGGGATCTACAACCAAGGGGCAGGCAACAAATCATGCATGCTCACTTGATATCCTCACGCCCCGCTTTCCTAATTTAAAAATAAAGACCTAGAGGTCATCCGACATTCCAAATGGCAGTTCCACACCCGCTCACTAACTGTAGCCTTGGGGGAAAGTAACCAGTGAACCCATCGGGGGATCTCACCTTCCTTCCTTCTGGTTGTGACTCAAAAACAGTCGGATACTTTGAGGCATAGCATCTATTTCCCCGCTCTGCTGACACTCTGCATTTGCCGCAGTCTCCTTTGCACTCCCGGAGGCCGTGTGTGAGATGCCAGCGGCGCGAGCTGTGGCCCTGGGCCTATCATCTGCAGACCTCGAGCTGTCCTCTTTCAAAAGCGGGAAAAGGTAATCCTTTATCTGGCCGAGTGCCTTCTCCTTGTACTCGTTGATGTAAGGTATGGCCTGTGGCAACGTGATCCCCCATTTCAGTGCACTTCTAAGACTGCGTGCTACGGTGCAAAATGCCTGTCCAAGATTGAGTTGAACTTCTCAGTAGAAATTCTGACATTGACGGCCATCCCACATTATGGGCCTTCGCAACTTCATCGGTTTTAAAGTTGTCACTTTTCGGCCAAAACCCTAATTAGGGTTTTGGGTTTGGGTTCAGCAGTTGGGCATGCGAGTCAGAGAAAACAGGGCTATTATCAGAGCACATCATGTTACCTTTGAATGAAAGCAAGAGCCTGGTGCATTCCCGCCCGTTTTCCATTTGGGATAAGTCGACATGGCTGGGAATTTTGAGCTTTGCACGCAGTGCACCAGTATCACGTTCTGGTTGCGAAAAGGTTTTTGGCCGTTGCCACCGTGGCAGTCTGATAAGTCTCCTTGCAACTTATTTTCCTTCAGGGCTGGGTAAACTTCCTCTGCATCCCCGAGCAGCATCGCCAGTGCACACGCTTCGTTTTGCATAGACCTGATATAAACAAACAGCGAAGCGAAGCCCTTCGATCCAAATTAGTTCAAATTGAGCCTACTTGACTCAGGTAGTATACACACACTGAACGGCATGAGGCACGCCGACAATTAAGCCAGCCCACCATCGTGCCAGCATTGGATGCGAGACTACCACAGCCTGATTCGACACACCTCAAACCGATTGCACTGCTAAGGCAGACCCATCACACACATAAAACTCAGCCAAAAAGTGTGGGGAGCTAGGTAGCCTCGCTGGGAGGTCATTTGCGCAAATTCACACACACACACAAATATATACACAATAGGTGTATATATATATATCTACATACATAATATGAATGTTGCAGGGTGAAAGCTTGTTTAGGATACTCATTTACCCTGTAATATATATGTTTATATATATATATTGTATTGCGGTGAAGTTTTGCATCCAACTTACAATGACACTGATAATGATAATGATAATGAAGCTAAGCTGTATGTTCAGGCATCACAGATTTCGGAGGAAGGAACAGCATCCGTCCGATGGGCGCTGAAATGTCAGGAAACACAGAAGTCTTAGGAGAGGGTCACGCTTCAATTATCTTGCTCGATGGGGGTTACCCACCCTTCGCTGAGTACGACGATCACGCAGCTGGAATGGTAAGCCTTGTGCTCAACGTGTCTTAGTTCCACAGTTTCCCAAGGCTCCCAAGACTCCCAGCCGTATCTTGGAGTCTCAGTGCCCTGTCCTTCATGAACTTTGGTCGACAGCATTTTAAACGTCGGTCCAATTTCTCCTCCTTTCTTGCCAGGCTCCTCTACGGTAGAATTGCAGCACATAATGACGTCATGATGTCTGAACTCTTCCTCCAGGAACGCCCGAATTGCGAATGCGCACGTCTGCAACTCCGAGGACTCCAACAGCCCTTCTTAGCTTACTAATACTCAGTTCGAACTGTGCAAATAATCATATTAGATTAGCGCTGTCGCACTATCAGCTGCTCGGTCCTTAGAAAACTACTTCAGGGCAAAGTGCACTTTGAGCGACGCAAAAATAGCATCCAAATAAGTCTACAAGGTAAAAGTTTCCCAGCAGCCTCAACGTCGGTGTTTTCGATTCAACAGAACTTGCCTTCTGAATAACTCCGCTTGAATACACGCTTACTAGTAAAGTGTCCTCAGCTAGAATCTTAAACGTACATCTCAGCTTCATAAACGTGAGAGTAGCAGGAGTTTCAACGTTGGAATGAATTCTGCCTTGAGGGTACCTGAGAGATCTTCTGTGCTTCAGTGAATTTGCTGTGCTTTTCTATGTGGAAAACAATGAACACTGACCCCTCAGTTTCCAGGGAACGACTTAGGCCATCTGCGTCTTCCTGCGACCTCCGAGGAGACACGAATCAGTCTTTCAGAGATAGGAGGATCTTTAAAGTTAGGTTGAGCATAACGTATCTATTTTTTATGCCATCCCAATTTCTTCGCAGCGAAACATAGTCGTCCTGGTAGAGTTACCCGGAGGCCCCGGCAAATATCTATAATAGTAGTAGTAACACTCAAGCTGCGCTGTCAGCGCGTCCAACCACGGTACTACTATATATGCGACTCACAGTGACGCTGAGTGAGTTAAAAATTTAAGGGCGAGGCAAACTTGCGTATATACATAACTAGATGTGTAAAAGAAAAAGGGGAAACCAAAGAAGAACAGATGCCCTCTTCTGGTCGTGTGGGGGTTTGAGCCTCCTTGGCGTGTGTGTAATATCATATGAACATGTGCAAACATTTAACGTATATACTGTGTACAAGGTAACAGTGTATATGTGCACACCCACGCATACTGAAACTATGTATGCATGAGACACGCGAACACGAGAAGTGGCTATCGAATGTCATGCAGATAATTAGGCACCGGGAGGGCAGCTTGACAGGCTGTGGCCACCGAGGTTGTGAAGCCTTGAAGTATACTTTCCACAATAAGGCATGTGATCTCGTTATTTGATATGGACTTGGTTTTCGTATCTTGCTGAGGTACTTCGGCGACCTTTTCGTTGGGTTTTGGTGTCGAAGTGGAGGCTTCAACGTCATCACAAGTGATCACAAGCTCTTCGACCGAAGCTCTTGTGAGGTGATCAGAGGCGCCGGGGTGGACTTCAGTCCCTGGCGTTGCCACGACTGACATCTCTTGAGAGGCACACGAAACTCCGTTACCCATAACTGCAGCGGAAACGGCACCCAAGGTATGACGCTGTCAGGAAAATCGATTGTAAAGACTTCATGATTGTAAAGTTCATGTAAAGCTCAAAGCAGCTTAGTACTCCGCACCGGGTCCGAACTACAGGATGTATTGAACCAAGATGAAGAGGAAGACTGAAGAAACCAGGGGGTGGATCTTGGTGGTTTCTTCACTCTGCTACGCCTCTGCTGTGACCCTCTCTCTCTCGCCTGGAAAAAAAATGCGTTTTTGGGACATACCCCCCGATTTTGGGACACCTTGGGGGGCCGTAGGCCCCCCTTGAAAGTGCTTGTTTGGGACCGAAGGTCCCAGCCCTTTGGGACATGTAGGGGGCCGCAGGCCCCCAAAGCCGGAGGCTTTTTGGGACCGTAGGTCCCATGGGGCCGAAGGCCCCGTGGTTTTGGGACGTTTCGGGGGCCGCAGGCCCCCATAGCCGCAGGCTTTTTGGGACCAGGTCCCCATGGGGCCGAAGGCCCCGAGGTTTTGGGACGTTTTGGGTAAAACTCAGTCAGAACCTCACGTACGATCGTACGTGTCACGCGACGGTAGGGGATAGGTGAGGAAGAAGAGGAAGAAGAGGAAGAAGAGGTGAGGAAGAAGAGGGGGGAGGTGAGTGTGTGATATGCTCGTCCGCTGGTAGAGCTCGATTTGAACATATGTATGTTTAGTATTTCATAGATATTCGTACTATTTTCGTGCTTATTGGGGCTATTCTCGTTGCAAACTTGAAGCAATACAGAATATGATGAGGGCAATGGGTAGAAGCCTGGTGCGACAGCGACATGCCATGGTACACGATGTAAGGCCGAAGTTAGATCTACAAGACCTTGCCTCCTTCCCCGTCCGGAACCGAAGGTAAGACCATACCTTCTTCTGATAACACTATACCTCGCCAGGGTGAATATGTCGTTGTGCCGTATTTTAAAACGCCCGAACTGGCATAGCAGCAGCAGCTGCCAGGGTTTAAGCTGCGGTGTGCGGGAATGGGAAAAATGCGCCGAATAACGCTGCGATATAATATTATGTATTGTTCCGCCTATGCGATGGATGCACAACAAAATGTGTGAACTTGCTGTACAACGTGACGTTGTCGCAACTGTTAATGTTGTGGCCCCGGATGGTTAGACCAGAATACCTCGATGCTCCTTTCGGTGCGCATCACTTCAGCGACTTGTCTGTGCGCGCAACGCTGTGTTTCAAACGCTACGTCCACCCTTAAAACGCTCTGCAGACTCTAGGAAAATGTCTGCAACGTGCGCAGACCTAAGTGCGCAAAAACTTCACCATCCTAAGTTGCATACCAAGTTTCACGGGGAAGTACCGTAGCGTTTTGGGTCTGCATCCTGCTGAGCCCTCCATATTTGATGGAATTCCTCGGACACCTCACAGGTCAGAAATGAGTTTCGGCGGAAGGCGTTTAAAGCTTCACGGGATGTCGGTCCTGAAAACCAGCTTGGTATCTCTTTTTCCCACTCTAGGCCACGTCAGGCTATGCAAACGACTCCCGAAAGCGATCTTCAACGCACACATCGTTATCCTCACAGTAGGAATATTCTTGCCAGAAAAGAAACCAATATGAAAAACATGTTGGGTTAGTTGCAAATCTGGGCCAACCTGTCCTGTAAGCATCGATTCTTAAGCGATAATGGGGGAATAGCTACGAGCCACTTTAGTCGACCCGGCGCTAAGACTCGAGGTTGTTTTGCTGTGACTCGTCAGTGGCGTTCAGTCGTGCCCTCCCTCGTATCATCGATGTAGGCGCGAAGCCAGTATGCTTGCTACGGTGCGCCGTTCCAAAGCACACGCCACCTGAGGACTAGTCGAAGAGTCTCCCAAGGTGAATCGGAAGACAGTCGAGGAGCCGCGGTGCCTTCCGGACCGGCGGACTTCGTGCAGGTTGGTCCGCGCCCGTACTGCTATATTGGGCCCGTCTCTGACATACGACGCACCCATCGCTACAGTGACGGTGGGTACCGAATCTATTATTGGTATAAAATTTGCGCATTTTACCACTCATTCACTTGGCGCTGCAAACGTGCTGAATAGGTGGACTCCTTTACTCGCAAACCTTTTGGCGGGAATCCAGCTGCGGTATTTCTTCTCGAAGGTGCGCCATCGCGACAGACCGGCAATGTCATCAATAGCCTCGCAGCGCAACAACGCCCACGGTGCCCTTGTGTTTGCTGCTAACTACGTATCGTCAATGCGCTGTTGTGAGGCTACGAAGCTTTTCTGGTAATGATCTTGTTTTCCTGTATTCAGACCAGAGCAGACCTGTTCCATGAAGGCCGTCCGAAGGTCCTCAGAGCAGCCGAGAGAATAGGGGATGCCAGTCAAGTGATGTTGCTCGTGCTCCTAACCAACGTTGCAGATGACTTTCCTGCCGATGAATGGATGCAATTGGTGGCGAGGGAGATGAACTTATCCGAGACAGCTTTCACGGTGCGATGGTCAAGTTCACATCCATAGTTCAGGCTAAGTGTGGAGGTTCTAAAGCTCCCCGCAATAGTTTACGTTGCGTGTGGCAGTAATCATGCTGCCCTCCGTACTTCCCGCTGAATGCGGCTGTCCTCAAGTTCTCTCCCATAGCTGCTGCCAAGCAGAGCAGATCTGCCTCACTCGGTGGGAATCATCCCATACAGTTTGCTTAGTGTGGCGGTTTTCGTCTGCCGAGCTCCCTGTAAAGCTGCGTCGCGAAGAGAGCGGGAAGTGCTGCAGGCTTGTGTGAGTTGTGGTGTGTGCGGATGGCGCAGTTCTGCTCTGGTGCTGCTTTGAGGAGAGCGGGGAGTGCTCTGGACAACACAGGTGCCTGGAGCAAGTGCTGAGGAATATAACCTAAGGTGGTTCACTCCCACAGACGAGGTGCGAGCCATGCCGTATTCACGCCCAATCTGCAGTTGGCGGGTGTGTGTGAACAGCATCGAGTGCCCCAACAAAGATTTTTTTCTGCTGTGGACTTTTTGTGAGGTAAGCAGATGGACACAAGGTGGCAGTGAAGATTTATAAAGAAGTTTTATAACCTTCTTCCGAAACAGCATCTCTATCGCCTTGCCTGTAACTTCTACCTGCACGACGGCCTTCACAGATTACTTTCTTTGAAGCCTAGTTGTGACGATCTGTCGTTTTGAACTGACCGCGTCGCGGAAACACCCGTCGCTGCCTCTGCCTCGAGATATCCCCATCGTGCTGAGTCCCTGCTCTCCTTCGCGAATGACTGCTGCTCGCTGCTCGCTATACACCTCTGACAGCAACATACAATGTTGTTCTTTTGTGGTTACGTTGTGCCAAAGGAGTCGGTCCAAGGATAAGCAGTTACACATTAGATACTCAACTGTATATTGTATATTGTATCTCCGAAACATGACACAGGTTAACTTGCGATATCTTGTTCTTGGTTGAAGGATCCATCCGACTGCTTTGTACAGCACCAAAGTGGGCTGCGCCGTCTTCACGATGCCTGAGAGGTCCCCATCAGCGTTGCGCCAAGAAGGGGTGCGCAACAACTGGTGCACCCAGGTAGACCTCTGTGGACACGCTACGCTCGCTGCCGCACACGCCATCTTTGAGCATTTGGGGGCCCAGCAAGAGGGCCCCGAAGAGGCGGACATACCGGACGAGCTTTGTTTCAGCACTCGGAGGTAGCATGACTTGCTATGACCAAGCCGCACTCCCCTCCTCTGCACGACAACGGAAGTGTTGCGTGGTTTGCATCCGCCAAACTTTTGCATGCACCAGTTTATTGCATGCTACCCAAGACCCTGTCCTGCAAGACCCTGTCCTATAAGGCTCTGGCCGTCGTTCCATCACGGTGTCGTCGGGCTAAGGAATTAATAGGTTTGTGCGGGGGGAGGGGGACATGGCGGGGGATTGCAGTGGCGAACTCATCGTTACGAAAGGCTTGCCTCCAGGGCAAGAGGGCATGCTGTACATGGTAGCTGCCCCCCCACGAAAGGAGCGCCTGCTGTACATGGCCTTTCGGTGCGCAAGAAAGGAGGGCCTGCTGTGCAGCTAGTGCGAGAATTAGCTTTCCCCGATGCTCCTGGAGGCTCACAATTGTGACAGAACTCAGACTCAGAGGCACGCACCTTGTACAGCACACGCTTGTTAGTGACCGGGTGTTGCGAGATTACGAGCTCATCAAATTTCGCACATGGCAAGATATTCGTAGGGCTGCAAGTGCGGGGTGTTCTCCTGGTCATTGCTGTGGTGGGGTGTAGGGCTGCAAGTGCCGGGTGTTCTCCTGGTCATTGCTGTGGTGGGGTGTAGGGCTGCAAGTGCGGGGAGCTCTCCTGGTCATGCTGTGGTGGGGTGTAGGGCTGCAAGTGCCGGGTGTTCTCCTGGTCATGCTGTGGTGGGGTGTAGGGCTGCAAGTGCGGGAGCTCTCCTGGTCATGCTGTGGTGGGGTGTAGGGCTGCAAGTGCGGGGAGCTCTCCTGGTCATTGCTGTGGTGGGGTGTAGGGCTGCAAGTGCGGGGCTCTCCTGGTCATTGCTGTGGTGGGGTGTAGGGCTGACCCTAGACTCCGACCTGGCGGCAAGCCAAAGCTGAGGAAGGGGTCTTGAAGTGACTAAAACAAGGCCGCGCGCTGACCCTAGACTCCGACCTGGCGGCAACCCAAAGCTGAGGAAGGGGTCTTGAAGTGACTAAACAAGGCCGCGCTGACCCTAACTCCGACCTGGCGGCAACCCAAAGCTGAGGAAGGGTCTTGAAGTGACTAAAACAAGGCCGCTGACCCTAGACTCCGACCTGGCGGCAACCCAGAGCTGAGGAAGGGGTCTTGAAGTGACTAAAACAAGGCCGCGCGCTGACCCGAGACTCTGTCTTGGCAGCAACCCGATTTTTTTGGTTGTGCCATAAATCAGAGTGGCCACCGATGGTCTGATATGCGGTCATTCAGGTACCCATGCCGGCTGGGAGCGAGTCCTGGCGACGATCCATGGTCATAATCAGATGGATGGAGTAGAGAAACATAGAGATGACATCGAGTTTGACTGATTGTGGTGTGCGCGTGCCTTGCAGGCCTTCCCTGCACTGCCAGCTACCGAGCTGCCGGAGGAGATGTACGCCCAAGTGCAAGCGGCGATTGGAAGCCAGCAGAGGCCTCTGTGGGTACGCAGCACGCCCCGGCGTCTGGTGTGAGCTTGCCAGAAGAGGCGGCGCGGTGGGTCTGGGCTAGCGAGACTGCTTGTTTCACTGCTGACTGTTCGAGTCAATCCCTCATCTGTAGCCGCGGAGATTATATCACAGAGGGCTGCCCACATTAACTGAAGACTGCTCACATTAATCGGTTGTTTGCATCTTCGTATTATTTTTCATCACCTCTCTGAGATCTGATGTGTGCTCAACCGACTGCAGTGCGTGCGGTATGGTGACAAGGGTAAAACGTCTCGGAGAGGTGGAAATGGGTTTGAATAAACGTGTATTAATTGGTCGTTGTTTTAGCCTGGAAAGGGCATCTCATGGGCAGGTGGTTATCCGGCTGGCCGAGAAGATGTTGTTGGTTGGTCCTGTGACCGGTTGAAATCCAATTCCCCTGATTTCTTCTGGCCAGCACGCGCGAAGTGCTGCAGCCCCCCGTGTCACACCATCCGGTCCATTCTACCCACTACAGGAGGCAACCGCACCTGCTTCGATGGCCGTCCTGAAATATGTTTGATGCCTTAAACGAGTTTGGGTTTAGCTTTCCGAGCTTGCAACTAGTGCGGTTTGTATTCTACAGGACTCTTCGCGGCTTGCGCCCCCATGCAGGGGTGTATGCACACACTTCGTAGTCATGAGAATATCGAGAGAGATGCTATATTTGTATCGAGATGGAAGACGGGGTTTGCGCCTCCAGATAACGCTTCGCTTCATTTGATTCCCCGATACATTCTCCTCATCCTACTCATCCTATCAGCGTATTTCTTATGCTTAACACCCTCCAGCTCTGGGAATTTCGTCGTGCAGCACCGGTGAAGGCTGGCCACAGAGCCGTGCCTGAGTTTGCACCCACACGTAGCCCTCGGTTATTGCATGTGGGTTCTCAGGAACCCGCGCGTAGTATATTTGACTATGATATGTTCTGGCACTCCTCCTTCTCGAAGAAGCGCGCAAGTGATTTGATACAAAGCATAGAAACCCTACATCGTAATGCATATGCCCCCATCATTGGCTTATTTTCATGCTTATACCATATGTGATTGCGTCCTCTGTGATCTGTCATACCACTGCGAACTTGAGAGTACAAGCCAGGTTACAGGCTGTCGTGTGCGGCGTGCCCTGGCTCCTCAGATCTGCGATGGCAGCACCGCAGGCCGCATGATTTTGCACGCGGGGTTCTGGGGAGGGGCGACACACAGGTAGGGCGAAACGCACTTGAGGATCTGCTGGTGGAGCTGGAGCTGGAGCAAGAAGTGGCGCAGTGTCAGCCGGACTTGTCAAGAGTGGTGCGATCGTTTGACTGGTGGATGATAGCTGCAGCGATGTGCGTTTGCGCCAAATGTGGATGTGGGCGGCATGTTCCGCCTGAGTGGCTTGGATACTTCTGTGTGGGTGTTGGCTTTACAGGCGTCGTTGGGTGGTCGGGGAATGATGGTGACGGCGAGGGCGGAAAACTCGGCTGCCTACGACTTTGTTTCACGATTTTGGGGGCCAAACGTCGGCATTGCCGAGGACCCGGTGCGTCGCACGCTGACCATCACTTCGGCGGCGCCGCGCCGCACGCGTATGTGCGCTCATCGCAGAATATTGATCACTTCTTCGAAGTTCCCATTGTCGCAAACTGTGCAGTGGTGTTGACGGGGCTGCCACACAGATACTGTTTGGATGATGACGCGGCAATGTGTGGGCGAAGGGGCTGTGTCACTGCCAATGTGTGGGTGGCTCATATATGGGGTGGCTGTATGTTTATGTATGCGCGCTGGCAGCGTGGGCATTTGTTAGTCTGTGCAATTATCCACATTGGTGGGCTCTCGAGTGGGTGAAGTATGAATGGGCCTCATGGCAATGTGTGCTTTTTGTTTATCAGGTGACTGGAAGTGCGCATTGCGCGCTAGGACCTTATTGGGCATCCAAGATGATGAAGAACTCTTTCAAAGCATACCAGTGAGCCCCTCTCCATGATGCCATATGAAATTGATATCTGCCACATCGCCTTTGAGTTGGCTCGCGCGGCGGGCATGTGCATGCGTACTGTGCGGAGGAAAGGGTCGGCGCACTGCATCACAGCCCAATGATATCGTGTCCTTTAGTGCAAGCTTTTTTAACGCTTTTATTTCGATAAACCGTTTCCCGCTGGAAGCACGTGCGCCGTCTGATCAGAATGCATCTGGGTGTCGTATGTGTTCGCTCTTCGACTTCAAGGGTCGCGGGAATGAAATCTTAGACCCCAACATCAGGATGAGCTAAATGTTAAATGTGCCTCGCGCTTTGAGTATTTGTAGGTGTTCTGAACGTGGGGGGCATCTTGAAGTTACTGTCGACGATGAGTTGGACCGAGTTATTATTGGAGGGTGTGCAATTACCACTATACGGGGCACTCTCTTGTGTTAACTGCAATGTAGGTCATGGCATCGCGCTCTCTTACTATGTTTTTTGGTTGCGAACATTACGATTGCCAACACAACTTGTAAGCAAAAATATGGAGGTGGTGTGTGCAATTTCTGGCCAAGCCCATGAGAAGTCCAATGTCCGAGACCAATATAAGAATGCATGCAACCAGGTGTGTTTGCAAAAATGCTGGAAGCAAAATTGTGTTAGGTAATACACAATTCAGAGTGAGAAACTTAAAGAAAGCAATTCAGAGTTAATGGACGGGAGCTGACTTGGTGCAACGATGAACAAAAACCCTTCCGATAGGAAGTGCCTCATGCGATGGATACCCATCAAGTTGGTTTGGGTGATAAACTAGGAGATGACATCCCCCAAGCCATATTTAAGGGGGAAAAACCCCCAAAGTTTGGGTGCCCGCTTATTGGGCGAGCGACAGTGTGATGTGACTGATTAATGTCCTTGTAAGTGCATTGCATATCTAGAACGTAATTACCTTTCGTTGGTTTCGTTGATTAAATGTAATGCTATTAGGGAAAGATGCGGACCTCTCATGATTGTTCACAAATTGGTCGTATGGTTTATTAGAATAACCACTCCCCAAGTACCTATCCCGAGATGTAGGGTCTCCCCATCTAACCACTCCCCAAGTACCCATCCCGAGATGTAGGGTCTCCCCATCTAATCACTCCCCAAATGGATAAGAAAATTTCGATTGTCAACCCCACACCTTGGAAAGCTAGACTCTAATGAAGGCATGTCCCCTCATACGGAAGGCTAAGCGGCATACTTCAACTGATTAATGTTGTGATCCCTTCTTGTTCTATTAATATTGTGTACAGTAACAGTATGTACAGTACACATTTACAGTACTCTATGCTGCTGCACAATACATATGTAAACTGAATGCAAAACATACAATGAGAAACGGGAGCAACAAGAAGACACATGGCATCATCAGAGAGGGAGAAAATAAAAGTAGACCAACTTGTAAATGTTGAAGTTGAACATATTGCCCAAGAAGTAGTGCGGCAATAGTGATCGGGTAATTGCAGATGTGCCACGTGCATATATGCAATCTCCGTCCAATCATCGATGCAAATCTGACACCCAGCGAATGTCTGTTCCTTCCGTGACGTGCTTGTATCCCGCGTTGTCCCTAAATGTGTCCCCACTAAAAGTGCCAAAATGTCCCTAAAAGTGTCAGAGCAAGGTTGTCGATCGGACAAAATCTGATTATCAGACAATCAGATCAAACAATCAGGCTATCAGACTGATTTTAGATCTGATTGCTGACAACCTTGTGTCAGAGTGTCCCTAAATGTCTCAGAGTGTCCCTAAATGTGTCAGAGTGTCCCTACAATTGTCAGACGAGTGTCCCTAAATGTGCCGGAGTGTCCACAGATGTGCCAGAGTGTCCCTAAATGTGTCAGAGTGTCTCTACAGGTGTTAGAACGTCCCTAAACGTGTCAAAGCGTCCCTAATTGTGTCAGAGTGTCCCCAAAAGTGTCAGAGTGTCCCTAAAAGTGTCAACGTATCCCTAAAAGTGTCACAGTGTCCTAACACGTGCCAAAGTGTCCCTAAAAGTGTTAGAGTGTCCCTATAAGTGTCAAAGTGTTCCTAAAAGTGTCAGAATGTCACTAAAAGTGTCACAGTGTCCCTCAAAGTGGCAGCGAGTCCCTGCAACCGAAGTGTCAAAGTGCCCCTACAAGTGTCAAAGTGTGCCTGAATGTGCCAGAGTGTCCCTATATATGAAGGATTATATATATAGGGACGAGACGAGGAAGTGATATACATCATACTGCTAAGATATTACGTATTATATACTCGTCATTACGTAATTCTCACGTAAGCCGGTAAACCACAACCCCGAAACCCCAAACTGACCCAAAATATTGGCCCCCCCCGAAGGGGATCTCTCTACAGTCGATTAAAATAACCAAAAAAAAATTGACCCCCTAGTAGCCCTCGGACACCCCTCAATGACACCCTTGTCATAATTTCAAATCAGATAGCCAAAGTTAGCAAATGAAAGCCAAACGCTAGAGTAAATCAACCCCGGCTTACCACAACGCACTTACGGTGTGTGCCAAACTCAGAAGCATCTGATAGTAGACACGGCCCGCGACTTAATACGCGACGCTTCTCCCGGCGCGAACGGGGTATACAAGGCTACACTACTGGCAATTCACGACAATGAAAATACACGAAATGTTTTATAGTGATCAAATATCGAACACTTAAGACACAATATATTTATCGTATCATATCCATACTGAGATTAATGTAAACACACTTGCACATGCGTAAAGAACGTCGTCGTGTGTCAGCACATGATGATGATGTACATTGAGGCGTGCCCGGATATTATGTAAGCGATCCCTTCGATGGTGTAATGGCGAATATATAATACGTAATATCTTAGCAGTATGCTGTATATCACTCCCTCGTCTCGTCCCTATAGATATAATCCTTCATATATAGGGACACTCTGGCACATTCAGGCACACTTTGACACTTGTAGGGGCACTTTGACACTTCGGTTGCAGGGACTCGCTGCCACTTTTAGGGACACTTTGACACATATAGGGACACTCTGACACATTTAGGGACACTTTTACACATTCAAGGACACTCTAACACTTGTAGGGACATCGTGACACTTGTAGGACACTCTGCCACATTTAGTGTCATTTGTAGGGACACTCTTGACACATTTAGTGTCACTTTTAGGGACACTTTGACACAATTAGGCACACTCTAACCTTTTAGGGACATTCTACGTTACACTTGTAGGGACACTTTGACACTTGCAGGGACACTCTGACACTTTTAGGGACATTCTACGTTACACTTGTAGGGACACTTTGACACTTGCAGGGACACTCTGACACTTTTAGGGACACTCTGACACATTTAGGGACAGAGACACTCTGACACAAGGTTGTCAATCAGATCTGAAATCAGTCTGATTGCCTGAACCTGTTGGTTCGAGATCCGTCACTTTTCATGTTTGATATTGTTGTCAAATCGAAATCACTCAAGCTACTATTATAGTAGCAGTTAACGATCAATAATACATCAGACACGGCGATGTCTACTGGACAGGCCCCTTCACAGACTAACATATTTCATATGGTCTCATGCATTTCATTATGCTACTCCACAAAAAAAACATCCAGGAATATGCCACATTTGGTATACTAGTGCACAACATTGGCTCACCACATTCCAATCTATAAAATCTATATGATCCAGGTGTTGCAGTCTGTGTTTCCTACCTACCGGATGCCTCTATGTTTGGCACACGCGGTAAGTGCATTGGAATTAAACAAGAGTCGAGTTTCGAAATCATCCAGGTGAACAAATACTAAGATGTCTATTGCAGCCAAGGTTCTGCTTTGTTCAGTTCCAGCGCTTCGCATTCTTTGCCTTCTGACCGCCCTTTTTGGCGGAAAACGCTTTTGCCTTTTCCTTCTTTGCCCTCAGCTTCTCAGCTTTGGAGATTTTTGATTTAGCTTTAATCTGCAGTGCCACACGCTCTGCACTGTGAGAAACCTTAGCTGCCTCAAGATATGTATGGTATATTTGGGAAAGAGTTTGCAAACAGCTTTCCCCACCCCTCTTTTTTTCATCACATGTGAACAGTACCACCATGGTGTCTGGATGACCAGGTGCCATTGTGGCCACTGCGGAAAAAATCAGCTCCAAAAGCATTGATAGTTTACCTCGCATGTAGTTATGAAATCTTGTGACCATTTCAGGTGTTTTTCATCCCATTGTTATCTATGATTTGCGACCAATGTCAAACAATGGTCAAACAATTTCATGCCACAAATGATAATCACGCGGAGACTTGCTCAAAGCCGCCCATTCCGCGTCAAACACTGCTGCAGCAATGGTGGAACATTCCTGCAGCAATGGTGGAATATTCCGGTACCTTTGATCGCAACCCAACATGTGTTTGGGTCAACAAGTCTCCGAATGTGGGATGGATGCGTGGACCTCCAGTCACTTGCATGTGCAAGCGCTTCAGCATCTTGTGGGACCGCATTCAAGGAGCACTCCGCGCACTGTGAGTCGACCGCATCTTCAAAATGCCGTGGGGAAGAGCGCACATGTGCCGCCGCTCCTACTGCGTGCAGACGCGCATTCACAATGACGCATTTCCACGCACGCTCTTTGGTTGCGTGATGCGCTTCCACAACGACGCATTTCCACGCACGCTCTTTGGTTGCGTGATGCGCTTCCACAATGACGCATTTCCACGCACGCTCTTTGGTTGCGTGATGCGCATTCACAATGACGCATTTCCACGCACGCTCTTTGGTTGCGTGATGCGCTTCCACAACGCGACGCATTTCCACGCACGCTCTTTGGTTGCGTGATGCGCTTTCTAACGACGCATTTCACGCACGCTCTTTGGTTGCGTGATGCGCGCATTCTGTGACGCATTTCCACGCACGCTCTTTGGTTGCGTGATGCGCTACAATGACGCATTTCCACGCCGCTCTTTGGTTGCGTGATGCGCCATTCCTAGCAGCATTTTCCACGCACGCTCTTTGGTTGCGTGATGCGCTTCCACAATGACGCATTTCCACGCCGCTCTTTGGTTGCGTGATGCGCTTCCCACAATGACGCATTTCCACCTTACGCTCTTTGGTTGCGTGATGCGCTTCCACAATGACGCATTTCCACGCACGCTCTTTGGTTGCGTGATGCGCTTCCACAATGACGCATTTCCACGCACGCTCTTTGGTTGCGTGATGCGCTTCCACAATGACCGCCGTTTCTCGCCTCTCTCGGGCAGGATTGCCACACCATGGAAGTCATCTCCCTACGCCTGACCGATGTCAGAGACGTATGGCTGTATTATGCTATGCATCCTTCAACGATGATCAGAAACGCTAGGGAAATGTCCGAGTTCTAAAAATGCTATGAGGAATCCGCCGAAACTTAAAGGGCCAAGGTGGCCCTGGCCAGGGGGAGTTTAGTAGAGATGTAGATTTCTCCGTATCTGCTACTCCCCATGCCTCGCGAGAAAGGAAGCGTACCAAGTAGGTACCTTTTACATGCCTATACTTCTATTATCAAGATCGAGCAGGGCGCCACTCAATGCGCGTTTTCATTAGCTGTGAGCTATCCTCGCCAGCATGATGGAGTCTACATTGTACATCGCACTGGGATCATTCGAAGCCTTCAACGGCTGCCAAGGAATCCCTGAAATAGTGAGAGAACAGTGTGTGGAAAATCGTGATTTTCCCGGACGATTTATTTACAAATACTAAACACTGTGTGATTGATATGTACTCATGGTTTACTTGTTTGCACTTAGCGTCCGGCCGCTATATTTCATTACTCCCTGCGCTCAGGCTGGGCCCTTCCATGCAGCCCCTTAGCATCCTCTGCCGGTTTCAGTGGGAGGGGTGTATGGGGACCCACATTCGAGTTGGCCACCTCCTTCTCCTGCGCCTTCAGCTTCTCGTCTACCTCTGCCGCTGCCTCGTTCTTCTCCAAATAGTACTGTGCATCCGGCCACATCAAGCCAGCCATGACACCTCACAGAGTCACAGCCATGATTGGTGCAAGGTTTCATGCACATGTGGATGCGAAAACAAACCGCAGGTAGAATGTTTGGAGGTGCGCTGCCAGAGGTCCCATGCACGCCGTACACGGCGCCCGCTGCGCAGCGCCCACGGTGCCTAAAAGGCCGATAGCGCGCAGAGCGTTTAAAGCGCTTGCGGGCACACAAGCTTGTGCGTGGAAGGCATCCCGTACGAGCTGCAGTGGGTGGTTGGAAGAAGTGCCCCTGTCACCCGCAGTGCTAGAACACCCACTATCGCACCCCCTCGTTCAACCATGCGGCTTACCTCAGTGGTGTGGAATGTCACGCGTCCCGTCATCGGTGGGGGGCGGGGGGAAGTACCTCGTAATCCCCCGAGTAGGCCTCAAACTGGCCGTCGCTGATTTCTATGACGCGCGTGGCGATCTGCTTTAAGAAGTAGCGGTCGTGCGAGATGGTGATCACAGTCCCCTGGAAGTTTTTGAGAGCTTCCTCCAGCATCTCCTGCTCTCATCATCGCACGTTGTACCCCCCCCCCATTCTTGTCCCTTATGACCTGTGGCGTGGCTCGCCATAGCGCATCCTGCATGGATGCGAATCCTGTATAGCATGCATCTCAGAGCACCTTTGGAAAAATGGCTGGAGTGCGTACATTTGTATCGCATGCACATCACCGCAACCCTCGGAATTTTGGCCTGAGTGTGCACATTTGTATAGCATGCCTGTGACAGCTTCTTTGGAGTCGCGGTCTGAGTGCAAACCTTGGATGTGATGTCAAGGTGGTTGGTGGGCTCATCCAGCACAAGCAGCGTAGCAGGTGTCACCATGAATTTCGCCAGTGCCAGCCGTGCCTTCTCTCCGCCACTGAGGAAAGACACCTGCAGCGCCCCCTTCCATCGCGGCCATCAGGAATCCCCGCAGCTCTCACAGATCCCAACTCCCCGCCGCAGCACCTCCTCGCCAGGGGGGCTTCACTTGGACGGGCAGCGACTTGCCCCTTCCTTCTTCACGACCCGAAAGGGAAACCCTTTAATTCGGGGGAGCCTCGTCCATCAAGACTCATGCGCCTCCAAAGTTCGCTGCAGAAAAAACCTTCACTACGGGGCAGCCACCTCGTCCATGGAGATTAACGAGCCTTGAGTGCTTGGCTTTCGCGGCTTCTCTGTGCCCTCGATGAAGAGCAGGCATCTTACAGCTGGAGGGCAGGTGGTGGGGTAGAACCTTCTTATGCACTTGCTCCTTCTTGAAATTAAATCTTCCGAGCAGGGCCTGAGAAAAGGAAGCCGGGCACTCGAGCGGTAAGGAGCAATGGGGCTAACAGGGGAGTGATATTAGCATGGTGGGCAAGCAGCTGGGTCAAAACGGTGGGCGGCTGGCGAGCATGGCGGCTGGGTTATAGCAGCGCGTGTTTTTCTTGGCGACATCTTGAAGAACACGAAGAGCCAGCATGCCACCAGACGAAGGGGCTGTAGAGAGCCAGAACGTCAAGGGGGTGGCAGCTGCGGGGAACTAGAAGCTCGGATGTGACCGGGGGCGCAAGGAGTCAGCACGTGCTAAGGGAGGCCACAGAGCCCGTGGCTGTGAGGAGTGGCAGTGAAGAGCATGTGTGTCAGCCTGCGGACTGTGACGCCAGCGCAACGAGGAGGACTGTGCCGCCAGCGCAACGAGGAGGACTGTGCCGCCAGGGCAACGAGGAGGACTGTGGCGCCAGCGCAACGAGGAGGACAGTGGCGCCAGGGCAACGAGGAGGACTGTGGCGCCAGCGCAACGAGGAGGACTGTGGCGCCAGGGCAACGAGGAGGACTGTG
>LGRX02010597.1:0-14361 GCA_001247695.2 Cymbomonas tetramitiformis
TTTTGCGTATTGGGGAAAAATCTTTAGATTGTCCCCCTCTTTGAAAAATCCGGTTTTTTATGTCACGCTTTTGTGTATAAATTTTTAAAGGTTCATTTCGCCGAAAACCAGCTATTCCAAAACGAACACTGCTTTGTGTCACGCTTTTCGAGCGTCACGCTTTTCGAGTGTCACGCTTTTCGAGCGTGACGCTTTTCGAGCGTCACGCTTTTCGAGCGTCACGCGTTACACCCACTCAATTTAACCCCTGTTACGCACTTTAGCGTCGTAGATGAAAACTGCAAAACGATTCGTGTGTCATGATAATTACAGTGGGTGGAACCCTATATGCAAGCTCGCGCGATATCGCGCGCGCGATCGATCGCGCGCGCGATACGATCGCGGAGTATATAATTTATATTCGGAAGTGAGTTGGCTTGAGTTATTTATATACAAAATCATGACATTTATATACTAAGCCACAAATTTTCATGCGCGATTGGATATGGGTGTGCTCAGAGGTGGAACCCTATATGCAAAGAGGGTTGTAGACGTCATCGATACGCCATATCACCCAAACGACGTATCCAAACGAGATCTTTGATGGTCCCAATGTATAAATCTGGGGGTGTTTCACTGTTCGCGCTGGCTCCGCGACGCCAATTCGGAATATCAAGATCGCTGTAATGAAAAAACAATGGGGAATCCGCATCGAAACTCGATAAAATCAGACTGTTTTTGCATGTTTTCAAACAAAAGTGCATTTAGCAGGTACACGATCAGAAAATCGTCCGATGGCAGCATCGGCCCATCTGGACCGCGAAATCGTCTGCTGACGCAGTCGACTTAGTGCATTTATGTTTCTTGCACGTCTCATTAGATCGGTTTTCTGTTTTCTTTCACGATTCTGTCGTTTACCCCTCCTATCGAATATATCACGCGTTTGCACGCTATTTATTAAAATCCCGCGCTATTTTGGGGAGCTTCTTCGTGATGGTATGGCGCATACATGGGGATAACGAATATAATGTTAACATGAATATTTATATCCATAATTCCCAGTGTCCCCACGATTATATCATGATTTCACCGAAATATTCGCAATTTGCGACTCGTTAAATATGCGATTTGTTATAAAATGCGGCGTTTGCATATAGGGTTCTCGTGCATATAGGGTTCCACCCACTGTATGGTCGCACGAGCAGTATATAATTTGATATTTAGAATATTCAATACAAAGCCTCTTTATATTTAATTGGTCAATATAATTATAATATATATATTTTTAATTTTATTGGAATTGCACAGTGTCACGACTGTTGATTATAAATATAACTTAGCTGTATAACTTAACACTGTAGTATTATTTTTAATATGACTTATTTAATTTTAAAAAGGGACGAAGACTTAATTGACGGTATAAATATTTGGATGTGGTCGACTGGACATTGACACATAAGGCGTTAGACGTATGACATGACATGAGACGCAGTCTGTCAAGCGTAAAGCTTCGAGAATGAAAGTTGATGACAATGAAATGAACGTCAGCTGTACAAGTACTGTATGGGCTGGCCGAGCCCGTATCGCGATGAAAAACAAGCTGCTTCTACATTTTTTTTTGGGGGGTGTGGGGGGACTCCTGTGACCCGTAGGGAAATCGACCAGAACGTCAGCTGTATGGGCTGGCCGAACTCCGATGGAAAGCAAGCTGCTTCTCACATTTTGGGGGGTGTGTGGGGAAAACCCCCTCCCCCCCACAGGGGTGGCCGTGACCCGTAGGGGAATCGACGGCTTATTATCGTTATTAAATTTTATTCTCTTTATTGGGTGGGACTTGGGTGCACGAACGATATCTTGTAACCGCCGCGATCTAGTTAACCGCTTACCGCACGTCACCGTGTTTATTTGGTCACCCGGTTTATCATAGTCACGATCCATCATTTTCTTTCTTTGTTCTGACATACGTTGTATCAACCCCATACCAATAAGTCCCCCACTATTCCTTGTCACACCCCTAACGACCACCCCCTCCCCGCGACCCGCCTTACACTGCGACCACATTACAACCACTTCCCTCTGTCCACATGTGGGCCTCTCAGTGTCTTTTAACCATAGACCACTCACGATATCTAGAACAAATTTCACATCAAAACTTACAACCAATCAATGATCAAATATGATCGAATATTTAAACAATGAATCACAACTATCTTGAGATTTGAATAGTACAACACAATTTGATTGATTTGTTTGTTCACCAATTGCAATTGACAACATATTACTATGAAATCAGCTTGAGATTTGAAAGATGAACAATGTCGCTCCATCTTTGGTTCAAAATGAAACATATTTGTTTGGCCAATCACATCGATTGATACATGAATAATTGATGAAATCAGAGTTTTCTCAAAGTATATGTTTGATAACTCAAAGTTTGTTATTTTTGGTTTGTGATTTGTGTCCATCTAATAATTCCCATCCTTGACATCACATTAACCATGTTACCTTGATACCCTTCTATTTTGCTCCTTTGGTTTACAGGTGGCGCCAGAGACATTCCGGCTTTTGGTGTGGTCATACCGTTCTCTAAGCTTTCAACAATTCAGAAAGCCAGAGCCCTCAGAGATAGTCTTGACCTCAAGCGTGTCGTCGACGAGGAATTGTATGCTGTAATCTGGAGGGATGGCAACCTCACTCACATCCTACAAAATCAGATTGTATCATACCGATTGGCAGGTTCAAACATGTCAGGCATACCTAGCAGTAGTGCACTGCCTTTTTTCAAATCGTTTCGTACTGACAAACACAACAATCCTCTCTTTGGACCTCACTTCGGAGGACATGCAATCGATCGGGATAACTTCCTGAAATCACTTCGTCTTGAAGAGCTGAGGGTCAGAAGACTTGCTATCACATCATTGGATGCAAAGATCCAGGAGTTCCCACATCTTCAAACAAACATTCCTCCCGCTCTCCGAAAGTTGCGAGAAAAGGGTGTCAACGGAGGAATCCTGCATTCGATATCTTAATGACCTGTAGTAAATAGATATAACATTTTAGTTTTACTGGCTGCATTGCCAACCCTCAAATCTCACCGGAGTATTTTCTTAACAAAGTACCCTTAATTTCCAAGTCCTAGCCTTGACATTAAATATGCCAATTGGTGAATGCTTCAAATGTCCCAACTATTTATCTTGCTTGTTGTTGTTAATGTGCCCTTAAATTTGAGATTACAACTATACTATTCCTTTATTTGGTACTTTGCTTTAATTAAACACATTACATTCCAATTATGCTTCCAAATTATATTCACCTGACCTTTATAACAGTTGTCGATATGGTTGGACAACATAGCAATATCTTGATTCCGTAAGTATCCCAATTAATACCCTTGTGTTCATTTCCGATGCCACTTGCTTTTCTAAACCGTTGTTATTCAATACTTCACAACATTCCTTTTGCACCTCCGCGTTCACTCACAATTTGATGGTAACAATGCAAAATTTAGAATTGAGGAATTTGGATTTTTCCCCACCGGTACGTTCACGTACCCCCTATAAATTTTTAAAGGTTCATTTCGCCGAAAACCAGCTATTCCAAAACGAACACTGCTTTGTGTCACGCTTTTCGAGCGTCACGCTTTTCGAGCGCTTTTCGAGCGCGCTTTTCGAGCGTCACGCGTTACACCCACTCAATTTAACCCCTGTTACGCACTTTAGCGTCGTAGATGAAAACTGCGAAACGATTCGTGTGTCGTGGATAAGTATGTGTCGCACGCGGCAGTATATAATTTGATATTTAGAATATTCAATACAAAGCCTCTTTATATTTAATTGGTCAATATAATTATAATATATATTTTTTTAATTTTATTGGAAGGGAAGGGTTATACGCGCTGGAATTCACACGGCGTTTCCGTCTCAATCCCGAAAAAATTCTGAACCAGCGTGACGGTCATATCGTCTCGCATCGTCTCGCGTGTCATCGTGAATTTAATATCCAGGATTATTAAAACATATCATCTATTTATCTTCCATCGATATCGCGGATACGATTGCCGTTGGCGTTGACTCGCTCAAGGATAAAGAGCTGCGCACCAACATTTACTGCTCATAATTTTCTCAACGGTCCTTCGCTTCGCCTCATGGGCGGAACGATGTCGTGGCTGCTGTGTTATGCGCAGGGATTTCGGAAGTGTTTGGCTGCTTCTATTTTTCAGTTTACTTATGCATATGTGCCAACTCACGATACTCATTTTGTGCAGCTTGTGTCGCAGGTTTTCCGATGGCGAGGAGGGGCGCGCTTTCTTGTGGTGTGGAAGTCTAGGGCAACCTAGCTTGGGATCACACCCAACCACATCGGACCCACCTTGTTCTCACGTTTTATTCAACTCACTTTGAATCTGCATACAAAGTTTGAGGAGCATCGAGGTGTGATAAGTTAGAGACTGATTTATCTTTTTGGGTTTATGGCGTCATCGCGACCTCTTGGGGTGTGGAAGTCAAGGTTGAGCATGCCAACCTTGCTTGGGTTCGAACCCAACCACATCGAAGTCCTCTGTGTTAGCGCACGAAACTTTGCACTAAATTTGCTGAGAGTAATATTAGTTCACCATCTTGCGCGCAAGGATTGTCGTCAAGTATGCACGAGAAGGTCACTTCATGACAAAGAGCTTTTTGGGTTTGGTTTGGGTTTTCATGTACCCAAACCAACAAATGCCAAACAGTCAAGGTCTTCCCGTGCTTCCTAGCAAACGAAACTACGCTGATATTTTGCCAAGATATATATCTTCAAGTTCCCTAAAGCGCAAGGACTGAGATACATTGTTTGCGAAACAAACAGTTTATTTCCTTGGCAGATTTATTGGGTTTGGGCTCGAATGTACCCAAACCCAATATATTCCAAACAGCCAAGGGCTTCCCGTGCGTTCTAGCGCACGAGACTTTCCACAAATATTGTCGAGATATATACATTTAAGTTCCCTGAAGCTCAAGGACTGGCATACACTGTGCCCGAAACGAACAGTTCATTTCTTTGGCAGATTTATTGGGTTTGGGCTCCAATGTACCCAAACCCAATACATGCCAAACAGCCAAGGGCTTCCCATGCGTTCTAGCGCACGAGACTTTCCGCAAATATTGCTAAGATATACATATTTTAGTTCCCTGAAGCACAAGGACTCAGACTTCGATGTGGTTGGGTTCGAACCCAAGCAAGGTTGGCATGCTCAACCTTGACTTCCACATCCCAAGAGGTCGCGATGGCGCCACAAACCCAAAAAGATAAATCAGTCTAAAACTTATCAAACCTCGATGCTCCTCAAAGTTTGTATGCATATGCAAGGTGAGTAGATTAAAATATGAAAACAAAGTAAGTCCGTTGTGGTTGGGTATCATCCCAAGCTAGGTTGCCCTAGACTTCCACATCTCAAAAAGGTGCGTCCCTCCTCGCCATCGGAAAACCTGCGACACAAGCTGCACACACCGAATGCCGTGAGTTCGCATATATGCAATAAACGAATTGAAAAATAAAAACAGCCAAACACTTCCGCAATCCCTGCACATAACACAGCAGTCACAGTGAACACCGTTCCGGCCATGAGGCGAAGGAACGTTGAGAAAATTATGAGCAGTAATGTCGCAGCGAGCGCTTTATGGTTGAGCTAGTCAACGCCAGCGCCAACGGTAATCGTATCCGCGATATCGATGGAAGATAAATTGATTATCTGTTTTAATAATCCTGGAAATTAAATTCACGATGACACGCGAGACGATGCAAGACGATATGACCGTCACGCTGGTTCAGAATTTTTTCGGGATTGAGACGGAAACGACGTGTGAATTCCAGCGCGTATAACTGAAAGTTATCTAACGGTGAGGGGTCACCGATGTAGGAGGGGGCACATCAACGGTAGATAACTTCGGTTATCTACGTTAGTGGGAGCGGAGCATTTAGGGCTCGCCAACGGAGTTGGCGGCTCCACTCTTTGACCTCTGGTTTGTTGCCCGTAAGTTTTGTCCTACAGGTATACGCGTTTCGAGTTACATTCGCATTGAGCATTAGAGTTTCTTCTCTTTATTTCTCACATTATCATTATATATTTTTCAGCATGGACTCCCTCTCTGACGACGCCCTGACCCAGCGTATCGCGGAGCTTCGCGCGACTGAAGCCGGCAAGAGCCTGCTCGAGAAGATAGCTTCCGCTTCGCCAGACGACTTTACGCCCGAGGAGGTATCTCTCAACAACAGGCTCTCCCTGTTTCTGGCGGAGCAGGAGCGCAGGCAAGTCCGTGCTCAGTATGCTGCTCACATCCACGGCCCTGGACCAGCCGACCTTACTGTCCACGCTAAGTTGGACGAGCTCCTTTCAGCCCATGGTCCCGCCCGTCGCGAGCTGCCGGGTGCGAAGTGTGATTTCAAGGACAAGAATGGCAGCGACAGCAACGCAGCAAAACGCACATGGGAGTTTGCCAACAAGGCCGACGAGATCTTCTTCAACTCATCGCGCAGCGTGGAGAAGGCGGCGCAGGCAGTGCCGGATTCGATCGCGGAGGAAGTGAAGGAGAGCCTCGAGAAGGCAAAAGCCCAGCTCACGGAAGGTATGAAACTGTGTGAACAGCGTGCTCAGGTGGCCTTCATAGCCTTCAAAGATGGGTGGAATGTCGCGAAGGAATTTTCTGAAGAAATGGTGACTTTGTCTGAGGAAGATGAGAAACGTTACAAAAAAGCAAAAAAGGCTGCTGAGCAACGCGCTGCTGAATCTAAAAAAGCTCGTAACAACTGGAAACCTAGGACGTATGGGAAAGGCAATTTTACTCAGCAATGGTACCCTAGGCAGGACCCCCCCTTTAAGGGCGGTAAGGGCAAGGGCAAAGGCCCTCCAGTTTGTTATTCTTGCGGACGCTCTGGACATATGTCCAACCAGTGCCCATATGGGGCCCAAGCTCCCCCAGCTTAGACAATGACGAATGATTATGTATTAATTTTTTCAGAGACCGTTTTGGTCGTGCGCGATTTGCCCTGACACTGTTTAGTGTGTATTCGTCCGCTCGTTCGAGCGTTTGTCGCTGTTTAGCGTTGCTGGATGTCTCGATCCGGCGTTGACACCCCCCCCTCGTTGTGGGAGCGGTAGAAATCGTAGCTGCAGGTGATGATGAGCGGGGAGAGTACGAGGAAGGGGCTCCTCCTAGCCCTTCCCCTCGAGGACGTCTTCGTTCGAGATTGTCTTTTTGGAGCACGTTCTGTAATGCAGTTGTGCTTCTATGGATCACTTTCGGTGTATCCCTCCCGTGGATTGATGGCCCTCCTCCTGCCAGGTCCTTTCCTAACTCTCCACTGGCCGAGCGGGAATTCGAGTTCGTGACTGAGGCAGTAGCTAGCTTGGTCAGCACCGGCGCTGCATACGAAGTCCCTGATCGCCCTATTGTCGTTTCGCCTCTTAGTGTGGCCTATCGTGATCTTGGTCCTGGCGTCCCTCCTAAGAAGCGGTTAATTTGGAACGGCCGCTACGTTAACTCCTATTTGTTTGTGAAGAAGTTTAAGTATGAGGGGCTCGCGATGGTTAGAGACTTGCTTGAGCCAGACGGCTTTATGTGGTCCTTCGATTTCACTTCCGGCTACCACCACGTTGAATTACACACTGACAGTCAGCAGTACGTAGCTTTCGAATGGCAAGGCAAGTTTTATTGTTACGCAGTGTTGCCGTTCGGTTTAGCCTGTGCCCCGTACATATTCACTCGAATCGGTAGAGAGTTGGCGAAGCGATGGAGGCAGCAGGGAATGAAGCTGATTCACTATTTGGACGACTATATATTTTTTGGTGTTGCCATAGCCGGCTCTCTTGCAGTCTTTCTTGCACAGCAAGCCACTGTTCTTGCCGACTTGTTTTCAGCAGGATTTCTTGTCAACCTTGAGAAGTCGGTTTTGCAGCCAATGCAACGTCTAGCTTTCCTCGGAATGGGGATCGACTCAGTGCGAGGCTTATTCTACACGCCTCAACAGAAATGGAACTCGTTGCAGTCTCGTATCGCAGCGGCTCTTCGTACTCGCCGTGTCAAAATCCGTGCTCTTGCCTCCATAGCAGGCAAGGTGATGTCCCTGCGGCTGGCCTTGGGTAAAGCAGCCTTTATGTTCACCCGTGAGATGTATTTTGTTATCGAGGCAGCGGCGCGCTGGGATGCTTATATTTCTCTTCCTGATGAGGTTGTTTCGGAGCTTGAGCTGTGGGCTAGCACAGGAGCAGAGGGATTCACTTCCGGCATATGGGCCGTGGTGGCACATGTTTTTTGCAACTTTATTTGGACCGATGCAGGTGCCACAGGATGGGGCGGTTGGTTAGCCCCACTCGGGGCCCGGGAGCGGCTCGATGCTAGAGGTCACTTGTCTCTAGCTGAGAGGTTTGAATCGTCCACTCTGCGGGAACTTATTGGTGTGCTCCGTACTCTTCAGTCTTTGGCTCGATTTGTGTACGGCACGACGGTGCACCTTCACACCGATTCTCAGGCAGCGTGGAGGATTCTCACTAAGGGCTGCAGTAGTAAAGCCCCACTGCATAAGCTGGCAGTTGAGATTTTCTGGTGGTCGGTTCGTAACAAGGTGTGCCTAGAGGTTTCTTGGATTCCTCGAACACTCAATGAGTACGCAGACTTTCTAGCGGGGATTTACGACAGTGACGATTGGATGCTCTCAGTCTACTGGTTCAGAGTGCTCGATGACTTGTGGGGCCCGCATACCGTGGACCGTTTTGCCACTGACAGGAATCACTTGCTTCCGAGATTCAACAGTAGGTGGTGGTGTCCTGGCACAGAGAATGTTGACTGCTTCCTTTTGAATGATTGGTTTCTGGAGAATAATTGGTGCAATCCTCCCTTCGGCCTAGTGGGCCAGCTCCTGCGATGCTTAATCCGTCACGGTGCTCAGGCGACAGTTATTTGCCCCCGATGGACGGGCCGCCACTGGTGGCCCTTGTTGTGCCCTGATGGTGTTCACTTCGCCCCCTTCGTGGTAGATTGGAGAGAGCTTCCTACGGACTCGATCGAGCCCCTTTTCTGCCCGGGGGCGGGGAGAGCCAATGAAGCAGCTGTGGGCCCCCCGTCCTTCAGGGTGTTGGCCCTCAGGATTGACGGGTCCCTTGGGACTTTGTAATGTGCAGGTGGAGCTCTGGCCACGGCTCTTTGGGACCAACTAAAAGTGAGTCCCCGAGACCCCCTCGAGCAATCTCTCCTCCGCTCGATGAAGGCAGGTATGGTCTCTACTAGAGCTCCTGGCACTTGGGACGGCAGCTATCTCAGCGTCATACGGCGGTACCGAGCTTTTTGTGCCGCCCGCACTCCGCCTAGGGTGCCAGTTCCTGCCGAGCCGATCACGGTGTGTCTGTTTCTCCAGTTGGTGGCCTCGGATGCGAAGTCATACGCCTCAGTTAAGTCGGCTTCTGGCGCTCTGTTCACCTTGCACGAGCTTGCACTGGTTCCCGTGTCAGAGATCCCCACGAAGCACCCTTTGGCTAAAGGGATCAGAGAGGCGGCTAAGCGACGTATCGGTCTTAGGCTGGTAAACCAGAAGGAACCCTTGGAGGGCGATGTCTTGCGGTCGGGTATCCTCCTGTATGTTCCGGATGCCACTGTTGCCTCTCTTATTGCTCTCACCTCAGCGGCTATGGTGTCCACTATGTGGACGGGGTTCTTGCGCTATAAGGACATGAAGTTTGTGTGGGTCCCTCTGGTTAAGTTCTATGAGACTCATATGGAGATGTTGTTGATTGAGAGGAAGAATGATCAGTTCCGGTTTGGAGATGTGGTGTATATTGCTAGGGGGCAGCACCGCCCTTCTTGCCCCGTGTTCTTGTGTGAGACTCTGATTAGCCGTGGTGGCTTCACCGGTATGGTCAACCTGTTTCAAGGCTGGGATGGCAGACTGGCCAGGTTCCACCCTGACACAACCCCGCTCAACGGCCGCCATATGGAGTATCCACAGTGCCGTGCAGTGGTCCATAAATTTCTCCAGCGGACCACTGGCCTGTCTGCAGCAGAGGTGCAGACTCGGTGGGGCACCCAGTCCTTGAGATCCGGCGGTGCTACTACTGCAGCCAAGCAGGTGGACTTCCGCCTGTTCCAGCAACACGGCGCATGGCATACGGCAACCAGTGCTCACAGATACATTCTGGATGACACCGAGACCAGACTCTCAGTTACTAGATGCCTAGGCAATTAGCCTGTTCCTGAAGCCCCAAGTGGGCCGGCCACAGGCATGAGCCTGTGGCCCCTGTTATTTATTAACAGTAATTATTATTTTGGTGTTGCATCCATACCCGATCTTGTGTAGCTCCAGACTAGTGGGCTCCCTACCCGTCACTTGTGAGTGTGTGGGTTAGGTGTAGGCTCCCGAGTTAGATCGGGGTCCCTGACTGTGCCCTTCTAGGCGGGCACGGGACAGGCAATACCTTGCTGCCTGAAGGGCTTCGGCCTTAGGCAAGGGGGACAGTGTCTCTGGACACTCCCTATTGGGACTCTCAACTCTTATCATTCCAGTAGTCTTAGTAGCTAGGGGTAGCTAGGGGTAGCTAGGGTAGCTCAGCGGAGCGGAGCTAACTTAGATAACCCTTCCCTTATTGGAATTGCACAGTGTCACGACTGTTGATTATAAATATTGGGGAAAAATCTTTAGATTGTCCCCCTCTTTGAAAAAGTCTGTTTTATGACGTGACGCTTTTGTGTATAAATTTTTAGAGGTTTGATTTCGCAAAAACCAGCTAGTACAGAACGAACATTGCTTTGCGTGACGCTCTTTTGGGAGACGTATTAGTGTAGTAGTTTACAGCCTAGCTTTGCGTCACGTATAGTGTAGTAGTTTATAGCCTAGCTTTGCGTGACGCTCTTTTGCGTGACGCTCTTTTGCGTGACGCTGGTGGATGAAATCAATTTGCGTCGTTGAGATGAAAGCTGCAAACAAAATTTCAATCGCAGATATGTTTGTATATATATTTACATATATTTATAAATATATCGACAGAATGTCGTCTGAATAATTAATATTATAATATAAAATATAAAATGTGAGGTAAACCGAATAAAATATAGTTAAACCTTTGTTCGAACCCTTGACTGTCGATCGGCGACCATCGATCTGACGGAGATAATTCTTTTTTGCGAGGATCGAGGGGGGGATCAGTGTTAATACTTTAAATCGACGGCCACCGGTAGCTAAGCCCTTAACACTTTTGTATATAAATTTCTAGAGGTTTGATTTCGTAGAAACCAGCTATTAGGGAGGGTGGGGGGACGGAGCCCCCACACTGGGCGAAGTCTAATTTTTTTGTAGTAATAGGCGGATGTGGGGACACGGAGCCCCCCCCACTGGGCGAAGTTTTAAAATATTCCGAAAAAATGGGGGGTTGTGGGGGGGCAAACCCCCCTACTGGGCGAAGTCTTGAAAATAGTTTGTAGTAAGGGGGGGGGTGTGGGGGAGCCCCCCACTTGGCGATATCTTAAAAAAAAAAACAGTCGAGGCCTCACGCCTTGTAGTAATGGGATAGTGTAGGGGGATGGAGCCCCCCCAGTTGACGAAGTCTAAGAAATAAAAGGAGACGAAGGGTGATTATTCACAAAAATTATGACATTAGAAAAGTCGTCTAAAATCTTGTTGTAATAACTGTAAACGAAATTATGGATTGCCTTGAAAGTGTTTCATACACGTTTTTCTTTTATAATTCAATACGTGCCATAGAGATTTATATTAAAATTTAGGCGAGAACAAGGTAATAAATTATATTATTATCGTTATTTGATTGGTCAGAACTTAAAATATTCGATGACGTTCAATTCGTTGCGATCGTTCGGTAATACTTAGCTCGAGGGTCTCCGAGAGACGACGCCTCCCCTTCTGTCCCCCCCCTCCGTTAATCGATCGGAGCGCGCGAGCGCGAGCGGAGCGGGGGCGAAGCCTCCGCGACGCGAAGCGGGAGCAGCGCGCGGTCGGTTGATGTTCGACTTGGACTTCGAACGCCAACGCCATAAGGCGCATGCCATGTCATGCTATGCCATGCAATGCGAATGCCACAGAAGTCAGAACTCCTACTCGCAACCACAATCAATTTTGGAGATTGATTTTTCCCCACCTGTACGTTCACGTACCCCCTATTGGGGAAAAATCTTTAGATTGTCCCCCTCTTTGAAAAATCCGGTTTTTTATGTCACGCTTTTGTGTATTGGGGAAAAATCTTTAGATTGTCCCCCTCTTTGAAAAATCCGGTTTTTTATGTCACGCTTTTGTGTATAAATTTTTAAAGGTTCATTTCGCCGAAAACCAGCTATTCCAAAACGAACACTGCTTTGTGTCACGCTTTTCGAGCGTCACGCTTTTCGAGCGTGACGCTTTTCGAGCGTACGCGTTACACCCACTCAATTTAACCCCTGTTACGCACTTTAGCGTCGTAGATGAAAACTGCGAAACGATTCGTGTGTCGTGGATAAGTATGTGTCGCACGCGGCAGTATATAATTTGATATTTAGAATATTCAATACAAAGCCTCTTTATATTTAATTGGTCAATATAATTATAATATATATATTTTTAATTTTATTGGAATTGCACAGGGCCGTTGAGCTGAGAGCTTCGACAATGAAAGTTGATGACATTGTCATGAACGTCAGTTGTATGGGCTGGCCGAGTCCGATGGAAATCAAGTTGCTTCTCACATTTTTTTTTGGGGGGGGGTGTGGGGAATCTGTGGTGGCCGTGAGCCGTAGGGGAATCGACAACTTACTATCTATTAATTTTATTCTTTGAAAGGGAGAACAACTGGGCTGTTTGAGCCTCGCAGGTGATTTGGCCTTTTAATTTATGAGGGTGAGATTGGGCTTCCGCGCCCCCGTCGTGGCTCATCCCGGCGCCCACTGCGGGGTTGGCTGAGGCCGGCTCGAAGGGGGTTGAGCGGCATCAAATTTCAAAATATTTGCTACTATGCTTCAAATAACACTATTGGTTGCAAATACCGAAATTTGATTTGTAGATATTTGGGTACTGTGATGTTCAATCTTCTATTTTATTGGTCGATCTAAGTGTTGACACCTACATGTCAAAATGATATGAATGCCGCCATTTTGCGGTTATCGTTGACACAATGATATTGTCAGATTATGAATACAATTTCCAAAAAACATTCGCAAACATGCCAGCTATTAAAGTTTGACGAGAACTCCTATCTGGAAAAATCTATACTATTACCAATCTTTCATGTTATTGGTTCTTCTCTAGTTGAACATTTAAATTTTAATGACACATGTCAAACGAATAATGCATTTGCCGCCGCTCATGTACTTACACAATGACATTTGTCAACATTAAGACACAGTTACCAAATCTATTTGATACTATAGATTGAACTTACTTCCTTGTAGCAACCTACAAATTGTTCAACGACTCTATGTTTAAACCATTATTGACAATACAACCACAACAACTCTATCCAGATTCACTGTTAAACATGTCCGCACCTATCAAATTCGAGAAAACATGGTTTGCAACCATAAAAGCCAAGTCCGAAAATGGAGAGGACCTCACCCAGGATCATTTCAGGGTGATGGCATACCTTGAGAGTAAGAGCAAGGCTCTCTCCAGAACCAAGGAGAAGAAGCCTGTAGTAACGTCTACTTCAATTCAATGGCCACCAACCTAATAATTTGGAAATTGATTTTTCCCCACCTGTACGTTCACGTACCCCCTATAAAATTTTAAAGGTTCATTTCGCCGAAAACCAGCTATTCCAAAACGAACACTGCTTTGTGTCACGCTTTTCGAGCGTCACGCTTTTCGAGTGTCACGCTTTTCGAGCGTGACACGCTTTTCGAGCGTCACGCTTTTCGAGCGTCACGCGTTACACCCACTCAATTTAACCCCTGTTACGCACTTTAGCGTCGTAGATGAAAACTGCGAAACGATTCGTGTGTCATGATAATTATGGTCGCACGAGCAGTATATAATTTGATATTTAGAATATTCAATACAAAGCCTCTTTATATTTAATTGGTCAATATAATTATAATATATATATTTTTAATTTTATTGGAATTGCACAGTGTCACGACTGTTGAGTATAAATATAACTTAGCTGTATAACTTAACACTGTAGTATTATTTTTAATATGACTTATTTAATTTTAAAAAGGGACGAAGACTTAATTGACGGTATAAATATTTGGATGTGGTCGACTGGACATTGACACATAAGGCGTTAGACGTATGACATGACATGAGACGCAGTCTGTCAAGCGTAAAGCTTCGAGAATGAAAGTTGATGACAATGAAATGAACGTCAGCTGTACAGTACTGTATGGGCTGGCCGAGCCCGTATCGTGATGAAAATCAAGCTGCTTCCACATTTTTTTT
>LGRX02010598.1:0-36856 GCA_001247695.2 Cymbomonas tetramitiformis
CCCCCTCGCGGCAGCCCGTGGACCCGTGGACCCGACCATGGACCGCGCGCAGGAGCTCAGAGTCCCCCCTCGCGGCAGCCCGTGGACCCCTCGAGAGCCCTCTCCAAGCTTTGCAATGCGCAGTTTCGAGCATTTCATAGCCATCTTCCCCAGTCTACTATCTGTGCAGCTACTGCCAGCGTGTCCGATGCTCGGGGTACTAAGTCATTCGGCTCTTCAGTCACCTACGGGAAGGCGGCGCCACGTGCCTCGGCAGTAGGGATATCTCCGTAGTATAGCCCCTATGGGTGCATAAGCAAGACCCCTCCCTCCCTGCTCAAGCGATGCAGCCCGGAGACCCGCCGAGGCTCCCTGCTCGAGCGATGCAGCCCGGAGACCCGCCGAGGCTCCCTGCTCGAGCGATGCAGCCCGGAGACCCGCCGAGGCTCCCTGCTCGAGCGATGCAGCCCGGAGACCCGCCGAGGCTCCCTGCTCGCGCGATGCAGCATCATGCTTCCTAGGCAAGTAGTGCTTACCCTGATGACAGCATGACGTGCTCAGATGGCCGGTCGCCTGCTGCTGACGTGTGCGATGCGCTGGACGGCGCTTTCCGCAGGTACAATGCGTACTACGACTGGACCCTGCCCACTACAGAGGACGCATGCTCCAGAACCGACGAGTGCGAATGTGTCTTCCGTTTGCGGTACAACATGTCCACAGGAGAGGTGTGCACCCCTCTCTGCCCCTCCCTATTTTGGATATTGCACTGGACACGGGAGGTGGGAGTAGGGATCACTGATTGGATGCTGCACTGGATACGGGAGGCGGGAGTAGGGATCACTGATTGGATGCTGCACTGACACGGGAGGCGGGAGTAGGATCACTGATTGATGCTGCAATGGATGCGGGAGGCGGGAGTAGGGATCACTGATTGGATGCTGCAATGGATACGGGAGGCGGGAGTAGGGATCACTGATTGATGCTGCACTGGATGCGGAGGCGGGAGTAGGGATCACTGATTGGATGCTGCACTGGATACGAGGCGGGAGTAGGGATCACTGATTGGATGCTGCAGTGGATGCGGGAGGCGGAGTAGGGATCACTGATTGGATGCTGCACTGGATACGGGAGGCGGGAGTAGAGATCACTGATTGATGCTGCAATGGATACGGGAGGCGGGAGTAGAGATCACTGATTGGACGCTGCAATGGATACGGGAGGCGGGAGTAGAGATCACTGATTGGATGCTGCATTGGCCTTCTGGTTGTCGATTTTCTTCAAGCACTTGGCGAGGACGCCGCTCGTCACTAGACCATCAGTTCACGCGTAGACCGTCTCTTCGATGAGTGACAGTTTTGCCCGTAGCGCCTCTGCGCCACCGTGGACGCTCACATCAGATTCCATTTCAACCCTGAGCTGGATCATGCTGTGGTGGTAGTTGAGAAGTGTGGACACGCCCTTCACGGTGTTATGAGTCGTGGAAACCCGCTCGCCTCCTCGTCTGACGTGCTGTCTGAATACACTCCAAATAAGAGAGAGCCGGCGCAAGAACCATCTGCTCGTAGTGCATCTGCAAGTTAGTGCGCTCGCAGAATGCGTCATAGGTCGTGTTGCTGTACAGGTCATACATCTGCTCGTAGTGCATCTGCAAGTTAGTGCGCTCGCAGAATGCGTCATAGGTCGTGTTGCTGTACAGGTCATACATCTGCTCGTAGTGCATCTGCGAGTTAGTGCGCTCGCAGAAGGCGTCATAGGTCTTGTTGCTGTACAGGTCATACATCTGCTCGTAGTGCATCTGCAAGTTAGTGCGCTCGCAGAAGGCGTCATAGGTCTTGTTGCTGCACAGGTCATACATCTGGGGCATGCCCGCAGTGTGCCACGCAAGCATATTCCATTCTTTTGTGAACGCAAAACAAAGAGCTGCGGATTCCACGGACGCAAGCCCCAAGTACTGTGAGTGTATAAGCGACAGATCGCAATCAGGCGCCCCAACTCTTGATCTGACGGTCCAGAAACTGCTGTTGATCGACCGGCACAGAAACCCCTAAAATTCCGCAGGCTCCAATTTAAACAGAATGGAACCCGATGCCGGGCTTGACAACAGAGTGGTTCGATTCAGGGCCTCCACAGCTGTCCCGCCCCAAGTTTTAGTGGTAAATTCATGAAATACAGGTTGGAAGACCCCTATGGGGCAGTTTGAAACGACAGGTTTAAGGGCACGGGAGGCTAGGGAGGCGGCTTGAGAAGGGAGGCGGGCGCAGGTGAAATGGGACTTGAACGCGTCGCACAACAACATCGATCTGGATGAGGGCGGAGTGATCGAGGACAATCCTGTGGTGGACCTCGGCGTGAACCAAGGCTTCCGACTCGCCATTAACACCAATCAGCACGGGCGAACCTTTCAAGACCGCTCCCACATCTTCAAAATTACGGCATGCGCCCCGACAGCTGGCGCCCGCCCTTCCTTCTAGGGGCCCTGGGCCGTCCATCACGGCCTGAACGCAACCAGCCGAGCGGTCGTTCTCAGCGCGCGTTGAGTTAGGCGGCTTGAGCGGTGCTTGCCAGTGTTTCGGATGCAACTAGTGGGCAGTACCGATGTTCCCGGAGGCGCTCTGCAGGTGACATGTTTGAACTACACCGCGATATCCCAGTCGTAACTGTGTGCGTGGTGAGATGTGCAGTCTCGTGACGGTACCGGCCTGGACGGGGCTGCCGTACACAACATCAACGTGCGCGGAAAACGCGGCAACATCGTGCAGGTCTATCCAGCGGTGGAGGTGCGCCCTCCCCAAAGCTCCACACCTGCATAGCGCCACCGCCACCTGTCAGAGTACGGCAAGAGCTCCGGCCCGTTTGTCGAGGCATGTGCCTCGACTGATTTGAGGATATGGCGTAGCTGCTATTGTGTACAGCAGGATTTGGGTGGGAGACCGTGTGTCCAGCGCGGTGCATGGCACTGGAGATAAGCACCGGGACTAAAGGGGGGCTGGCGGGGTTGGTTTCGGGGGTTTCTCGGGTGCAGTACGACTTCACGCCGAATGTGGTACGCGTGAAGCAGGGCGACTATGTGCACTTTCAGTGGACCGGCTCCAATTCTCACAACAATGGAAATAATGGTGGGTCACTTCCCCTCAAGCCCTCGCCCACCCTGCTGCATTCAACTCTTACCTTTGAGCGATTCTCACGTGGCCGCCTCTGTGATTGGCTGTCTGGCGCCGTGCGCCTCCCTGCGCACCCCCCAGGAGCTTGATCGATGCCGCGGTCGCCCCGCGCTGGCGCAGGTGGCGATGGGCAGACCGGGGACGACGGCCAAGGCACGACCGGCACCGACCGCTCCAACGTCGTGCAGGTCACACCCACCCCCAGCCACACCCTCCAATCGCTCGTCAACTGCGCATATGCGACTGATTTCCTCTCATGGCGTCCCACAGCACCCGGAGATTGCTGCTGCACCTCCGAGTCGACGAGAGCAGAGATGCAGGGGACGGGTCTTGCGCGTGGTGCGGGGCCCGCTGCCAGGTCAGAGAGCAAGCTGGCAAGCGCTGAGCGAGGGAAGCTTTGTGGTGTGTCCGGACAGATTGTAAGCTTGATTGAGAACTACCCGATGAAGTACCCACCTCCGGAGGGCGAGGTCTCCATGTTCCCAGACAGGGATACGGCCTTTGCAGCTGCCACTGGTGGCCTCCAACGCAGCCTCCCCGGGAGCTCCTTGGGCTTGTCCAGAGAGGGGGTTGTGAAGAGAAACCTTTGGGTCGTTCTAAGCGCCTTTGCATACCTCCGAGCACACTGTGGCCAGCGTTCATTGGCTGTACATTGTCATGCAGGCCGCCGCCGTCTGAGGCAGAGCGCATGTTCTCTCCTACACAGGGTGCCGGGTCGCCTGCTGGGAGCGGCTCGCTGCGTGTGTACAGTGATAAGCTTGTTCAGGTGAGAGGAAGGGCAGGGCGTGCGGATCGGAGGGGGGATTGGGGCTGACCAGTGACGTGCGGAACCGGGGGGGGGATGTGGGGACTGATCAGTGGGTAACGAAGACGTGGACACTCTGCTGAACAATGCGCCTGCCACATTTAACGCTGGGCCGATGCAGATGAACACTAAGGTGAGTTCCGGGCAGCTCGAGACCCGTGCACTGAAATCCTGCCGAGTTCATTCGAAGTCGTCTCAAGCATTCATCCACTGCGTCTTAAGAGCAAACCTTGCCATCCATCTGCTGTCGTTTCGAGAGCCCCTGCGCCATTCATCTGCGGGCGTCGGCCCCTATGCTGATATATGATCCCCGTGTGTTGTTCATTTGCGGATGATCATCCCACTGCGTTCATTTCCAGGTATGACAAACACGCTCGGTGTCGAGGTTCGCAAATTTATGGCAATTTCTTGTTACTTTCCTGGGTCGACGATGTCATTCCGTGTAGGTGTAGGAATTTTATTGGATTAAAATTGGAACACAAAGAGTTCATTATACATCCAGGAGCGCAAGGTCCTCCCTCAGTTAACGGTACTTGAGGACAACCTTAAAGGGGCCCTGTCTCACAATCTAGCAAAGGTCATAGTTTTGCAAACTCCGACCCATGTTTAGCATGCCTTTATCTGCGGATGATTGTCCTGCGCCATTCATGTGCAGATAAGGGTCATGCACCGCCCATCTGCGAATGGGCGCAGTGCACCGTCCCCACTGCTACCAAAGGGTGGCATAGCTGTGATAAGGGGCATTGTTATGAGGGAGAAGTATTGGTATGATAGGAGCTACATTACTGAGCATTATTCTGATATATTTACCTTTGGTTGTTCATGTATTTTCTGTGTGCCTGGAGTGTGGTCGTGTGGCAAAGGGTGCGGGGAACATTGTGGAGGGTAACAGGGAACATTCTACTACATGTGTACTCGGAACAATAATTTCAGCAATCGTTCTCAAAAGGGCACCATCATTGTTGAATAAGGAAATACCATTGTTTCTTGAAGATGAGCATGGTGTGAATATAGGGTGTATCCTGTTATGGCTGAGGCATATTCATGAAGTGTCTTTTTGGACTGGATTATCTTCCCGTATACCATGATATGTGTGATGGTATGTATGAATTGCCTGTTAGTATACCTGACTGAGCGCTGATCTCAAGGCAATAAAGCTCTTAGACAAATGAGACTACTCCAGGAATTACCACCAGGCTTCGTAATGTGGTATCTATACTCGAGATTGAATGAATAATTCAGCATCATCTACTTATGGTAGGAGATTTAGACCAACGAGAGCTGTGTTGAAACTTTTGGTTGCCCGCATGCTGCATCTAGATATGATCCCCTCAGCAAGGTCACATCCCCACCGGTAGCATGAAATCGCCCACTATGTTGCGAACTCTGAGTGTGGCTCCACTATTGTTTGAGCATCACCCAGTGGTGGCCCACCATGTTATATTCCAGTGCTGCTCAGCACGGATGCCTTCATTATTTCCCTGTGTGATATCATGAGCTGATGTCGGCGAGTGCATTGAAGGAAACATTGTGTTGCTTCAATTTGTCACATACCATTCATATGTATACATTATATCAATCATAATTGCCATGCCATATATGCACGTCTAAATGACTTCAATTGCCATGCATATGCGAAGTGGCATGAATGATCTTGGCTATGTTTGTATGCTCGTTGCGCACATTTGATTACCTGGTTGCCTGCCCTGTATGTTTAATCGAGACGATAGCTTGGTCAAATATCTTATTCACCACCAACTACTTTCTTTCCCCATATTAATCGTCACTGTCAAAATCGCAAGTCATCGCATCAACGCCTGCTACTTCAGGAATCAGCTCACTCTTTGCTACGTGCTCTATGCGTGTTGTTCTTACATCGAGCCAGCATGCATGCAGCGAAGAAAAACGAGGTGGAGGTTCTGCAGCCTCGGCTTATGGTTCCGTGGACCGTCCTGCTCATGACTGAGTATTTCACCTTTAATGCCACACTGCGTCCCGAGATTGGGGATGAAGATGTGGCTGCGCGACGAGAGCAGATGACAGGTGGATATTCTGACCTAAAGATTAAAACCTTGTTTTAACAGCTGTGGAAAACTTGGGGTTAGCATTATGAACATAGGTGATGCAGCCAGAAGGCGTAGCGCGGCCTAAACCTGGAGGGGGCACGGTGTATGATGCTTGTTTATCACGGCTTGCACACGTCAGTAAGGAGCAGAGTGGCCATCTGTCGATGGCGAAGGGGCCCACGGCACCATATGCACCCCACGGGGCATCGACCTCACATCAGGTCGTTTTCCGCAGACCAATCAGCACGACTTGTCTAAAGGAAGTCGCTTGACGAGGCCGCGTGCTGGTAATCAACGGCGACTCAATGGGGCTCGAGAAGGCGGAGGGCCCCCGGAAAACTGTTGATTCCACATCTCAACAGGGAATCTGAGGGCGAACTTACGAACGAAAGCACGACCTGACACGAGTGCATTGGATGCAGGAGCACGGCAGGCTGCTTGAGCTGGCCTTTCGAACACTTGGGCAACTGAGCACGTACGCACGTTGTTTTGTTTGTATACTTTTTGCTCGAGGGCTCAGGGCCTGCGCAGATTGGTGACCACCGCCACTCGATATTCTACATAAGGGCCTCGGTGAGTACCCCTTTCGATGTGAGACCCACACAAGGTGGCTACTACCGCGTATATCACAAGAGCGACTGAAGGGGGCTGCTGTTGGCCTGCCTGTTAATGGGGTGACGCCTAAGGGGTCAGTCAGTCTAGTCAGGTTCGCCTGCTGATAGGGCGCCAGAGTTTGCGATCACTGGGGGCACGACTTGCCAACAGGGCCACTGAACACCCGCGCAAGCAACAGCGGGCGAGGGTGATACATCACAAGCGATCGTGGAGCGAAGACCTAACGACAGAGAAACCCTCAAGCTTCCCCCAGGCGGTGGCTCCTCTTTATGCCAGTGAAGTTCACTCCTTGAGAGATGGCGGAGTTCGCAACCTTCCCACGACGAACACTGCTGTAAGTGCATTGTGGCGAAGTTGTACGACCCGCAGACTGAGGCGACGAGCAACATTAATACAAATATATTTCGACATGTATTTTATCGCGTTTCGAAATCAACTATGCTTGACAAGTTCTGGCAGGTTACTTTCACCTTCGTGAAACCTAGAACTGTTTACTCAAGCACAAATGCAGCAGGGGCTGCCAACTGCATTGCTTTCTTGCTAGCAAGCGTGTGGCCAGCTGAGAAGCAGAAACAGCGCTCAAAATGCATCAAAGATGACCGTCGAGTTTGGTGAAAGCGCCTTGGCAAAAGATTCCTGGCCGTTGCCAGTGGTATCCTTCCTTCTACAGTTTGGTGCCTGCCTTTGCACCAAGAAGAAGCGCGAGCATAAAAGATGATCCGAACACTATTCTGAAAGACTCGCCCAGCCCATCTGGCCCTCGGTTGGTGAGAAACTTCGAATACTTAAACATCGAATAGAAAGCTAAGAAGGTGGTCACAACTTTCCTTGTAGTCCCCCCTCTTTGTTCTAGCAACGAGAAGAAGCCAACGAGGACCATGGGTATGGCGGCCTTCTTCAGGCTTAGTGCAACCTGTGAAGACATTTGTGAGGCAGTCCTGAAGTATCTTTATGAGCGACCTGGCACCAGACCAAAACTTGCAGCTATAAAACAGGTATTAATAGTGGAATTATATGCTGAAATTCAAAAGGGAGGCATCCAAAGTGTTGATGCATGATGGTATCAGTCGCGAGACGGGAGCAGGCGACGGAGTTAATTGCTTTTTTAATTCCTATCTGAATTGAGATGCCGATGCCGTATCCAATGTGAATTAAAATATCATACTTATAGGCGGGGTACGTGAAGGTACAGGGGGATATCCACACCCTACTTGCAAACGTATATTAAGGACGTCGTGATTTAAGGAGACCATGTTATGATGTTACAAGTGTGTAGTGTCACGAAGTAGGTCTAGGTGACGTGGCATTTCATGGTTTGGGACGTAATGAGGGGCGATGGGGGCGCGATGAGGGATGATGGGGGCGTGTTGAGGGCGCGATGGGAGGGCGATAGAAGGGCGATGGGGGAGGGGGCGATTCGTGGGCGGAGGCGGCGGACGGTGTCAAGCGGGGGTGGGGGGATTTGGCGGTCAATGAGGGGGGACGATCGGGCGGTCGATGGGGGAGGGGCGGGGGGCGATGGGAAAGGCGGCGGGAGCGATGGGTGGGGGTGGTCGTGTTCGAATTATTTTTTTATTCAACGACGATCAAGGATTTTCCCTGTTAAATATTTATTTGATACTTCTATTCGATTTCGCTGCTCCCGCTTCGCGTCGCGGGAGCTTCGTCCCCGCTCTACTCGCGCTCGCGCTCCTGATCCATGACGCATTTTCCACGATTTGTCACGGCGGGGGAAGCTGACTTTCCCCCACTGCGTATGAGGGGGTCTAGCTCCTCCTAGTTTCACCCCTTGCCGTGAGTGGCCCTGTCATCTTGTCATCTGCTCTCGCTCCGACCGACCGACCGTTCCGCACCGCACCCGATAAAACACCCAAGTATTTTATCTTATGCAGTTTTAGACCGACCGGATCGCCACTTGTGTTTCCTGTGTTTCAATGACATGTATCCCTTATATATAAGTATATATATATATATATCACTCTGTTCATAAGTTTATTAAGTATTATGGGCCAAACCACTTATGTGGTGGTTCACTCGTCGTTTCTTTGACTCGCTTCGGCCTGGAGCGCCGATTCTACTGGCATCTTTACCTACACTTTACTTCTTTCCGACATTTTGCGCACTACGACGTGTGCGCCTTTCCGACATTTCCGACAACCGCCGACGAGTTGCATTACTTACAGCGCCGGCCTTCCGACATTTTCCGACAATTTCATTCCGACATTGCCCGACACTTTGCGCACTACCTCGTATGCGTCTTTTCCGCTTTACACTCTGGCCAGCAGCACTTCTACCGCGGCGAAGCTGGCTTGCCGTACGGTCTTTTTGACCTCACCGCCGGTTTCCTCGTCGAATTGTACCCCAATTTAACCCCTGCATCGGCCGTTGCCGTTAATTCTACGAAAAGTTACGTTATCGCACCATCAACCCAAACGTCCACTCAACTTTCCGGCCAGCAGCACCCCTTCTGGAAGGAAAACGGGTTACCGTACGACGTTTTTTTACTTGACCTCCGTTTTCCTCGTCGCATTCTACCCCAATTTGACTTCTACTGTACATCGCTCGATTTGGTTACTTTTTCGAAATAAAGTTACCTTTATTACGCCTTGGAACCCTATCTACACGCCTTCCAGATTTTGCAGCCGCAAAGATCATGGCCTCACTGCGCCAGCGTGCGCGCATGGCCGCAGTTCGGTTTGCGCTGGACTCGCTTCGGCGACAACAACTTCCCTTTGTCTATGGTATGGTGGTGCCTGGTGGTTCTTACACACCAAGCACCAAACTCTCGACTCCAACAACTTCACCATCAACGACAAGGCCTCTGACTCCTACGAGGTCACCTCGCCACCTCCTTCGCACTCGCCTTACACGCCCCCTATTCACCATGTGGTGGCGTCTGGTGGTGTTACCACACTCACGTCGCCCCTCACCATCGTTCCTTTCGAGTCCCTTTCGAAGCGCTCAATCACATCCCCTCACCTTCCACCTCCATACCCCATCTTCTGTTGGAAACACGGTGCCGACAGTGGGAAACGCTCGCGACGGGAAACGAACGGATGAAGCTAAATTATGATAGCACAAATAAATACCCTGGGTGTGTGACACTAGCTGACCACCGAGGATGATCAACCGGAGATGACACGCGATTGTATGATAGGTCATTGTGACATTTCCAGCACACCACCTCATCTGAGGTGGACAACTTGTGACACAAGACACCACCCTAGCTACTAGAGTTTACATCGTCTAATGAGAATGTTAGTCTAGTTAGCTAGCAACGTCACAAGTGTTCAGTGAAATGCTCAAGTGACAATATATTCTAGGATGCTTCGTAGGCAGCATGATACTAATAAACAAATGTTAGGTCACAATTCCAGCTAATGGTCAGGCGCGCTAGGCTCTTCTGCCGGTCTGCATGCTGAGAATAACACATCTTCATAGAAGTTTTGCCGGTCGGCTCAACGAGTAACAAACTGCACATAGTGTGGATCCTGGCCCGTAATTGTGCTACCGCGTCTCGTTCTCCGCAAATGGTCAGGAACTAAAATAATCGGACATGCCAAGAAAACATTCCAGCCACAACAAGTGGTCAAAAGAAATAATAATAATCCAACGCCCCGCCTGTCTGTTAAAAATAACTTAATCATCGTAATAAGAATCGTCGCCGCCTCCATAGTAATCGAAAGAATCGTGGTAACAAGCACCATTGAGGCCACCTGTATGTTGAGTCGCCCTCGTACTGGTCGGCTTCCCAAGCCGCTCATTTTGCTGGGGTGTAAGAATCATTATAATCTTCGTCATCTTTAGCTCTTCTCCAGAATGTAACTCTACAGAGTTGTGAACAATAGAATTATCGGTCGCTGAAAAATCTGTGTGCGGTAAAAATGCATCCCCAAGTGGATGTACCAAAACTCCGCCATAGGGCCCCCCATGGAAACTTGTATCCACAGGGAGCTCCTGTTCCGACCCGTACGGAACGTGAGCGGAGTCGACGTTCTCAAATTCCTCGTCTGCATCGTCGCTGGAATCATCGTAATACCCCACTGGATACTCCGATTCATCCTCACTTTCACTACTGCCAAAATCTGTCTCCTCTCGCTGACCAGAAGCCAAAAACTTCGGCCGAGAATCCACAGCAGTCTGATAATAGCGATACTCGGTTCGCACAGGAGGGGCCTGTGGAACGAGTCTGCGTGCATCAAGGCTAGGTATCGATACTGTAACTCGATAACGCGATATATCGATATATCGAGATATCATATCGTATCGATAACTTTTCGCGGATATCATATCGTATCGATATCAATTTTCTAATTATCGTATCGTATCGATAACTTTTTGAATATATCATATCGCATCGATAGCGTTTTAGCATATTTATGTCTCGATATCTCGATATGAGCATGCACGGCGCGTGTCGATATCTCACCACCAAATATCGCGATATTTCGCGATATTTCGCAAAATATCGCGATATTTGTGATTTTTTCGCCTGCTTGAAAACTGCTTGAACCAAACAACCAATTGAAATTCCGCTATGTATGATCCTTGGATCGATCATGCGCTACCATCAACCATATGAAGCACCACTGCCCTTCACCTTAACCTTTTGTGCCCACTCGATTGCCAGACCCAGAGCTCATCTCACCACCACCATCAACCATGGGGGGAAAGCGCCGAAAGACCACATCCGCATCCAGAGAGGCTCAGGCTGGACTGCGAGCTCAAGGCAAGGGGTTAGTCAAGCGCACGCAGAAAAGTCCGTTCGATCCCCATGGCAGTGATGATGTCACGTACCAGGTCCGTGAGATCAAAGCGGAAGGCACACGGTTCGGGAAGCCATCGTGGCTGATCAGCTGGGAAGGCTACGGAGACGCAGCGGATTCATGGGAACCTATTGAGAACCTTGCAGGGCACGAACAGGATATCGCCCAGTTCAGGGAGAAAGCCCTAGTACTAACAACAGAGGCTGAGAAACGCGCGTCGCTGGCAAAGAAGAGAAAAACGAGCACCTTAAACGATGATGTTATTGAAATTGACAAAGCGAAAAAGGTAAGAATGCGTGTGTGCCCTCTTCACGTATGTGATCATCGCTGCCGACGAGAGTGTGCAAGCTGCATGCGCATAGGACGAACGCACGTTCGAATTTGCAATTGATCGTCGAGTTCATTTCTTGCGGATGGCCCAGAGGTCGGACAATGGGTGGAAGGTCTTGGTCAACGACGTAAGGCCGAGTGTTGGCGGTTCTCGTCAAAGTCAAGGTCGATCCGGGCAGTAACGATAAAGTTCTGGAGCTCATGTGCAAGACCTGTGGTCCTGACGTGCAAATCGCCTACAGTGGGAACACGCCCAATCTTCGCAGCCATCTTTCCCACCTGCACAAAGACCTCTTTTGCCAACTCGTTAGCAACGAAGGGACGGATACTGCAGCTGATGAGCACACCTCAGAGACCCCGAAACCTGGAACGCTCGAGGCCATCCTTCCTCCGGTTTCCGCTGCGCGTCGCGATGAACTTCACAAGAATGTGCAGATTTATTTCTTTGATTGTTACTCGTGCATCGATCGATACTTGCATGTATTTGACATACTGTACCTTTTCTGTTCGTTATGTCGTTCGTTTCTGATTATGAATTTCGGTTCGGGCGTTTGGACAGTTCGCTTTGTGGATAGTACGCAACAATCGCCCCTTTTCCATCGCTGAGCACGACACCGAATTGAGGGACATATTCGACTACATCATTCAAGGTGGATACACGCCTCCTACTGCTAAGTTGGTGTTACAGAACGTTTTGAAGCTGGCCGCGGAAGGCAAGGCGAAGGTGATGAACTTCCTAGTTGACTTGTTCGAGGATGGTATACTCCCAAGTATTGCTGGAGATATTTGGTCTGAAGGGGGTGTCGCGATTTTCGGCGTGTTAATATATTGGGTGGACAAAAGATTTCGAGTTGAAGGAGCGCCGTCTCTCGGCCATTCCGTTCAGCGAGGTTCGACATACTGGTGCCGAGATTAAGTTGGCTACCCAACGTGCATGTGCCGAGCTTGGCATCGGCGTTTTCAAGGAGAGCGAGAGCATGGCCGTGATCGAAGACACTGTGTGTTCGTCATCATGGCAAATCCGTGCGGATACGGGGATGTTCGCCGGGGCGTAGCTCCACGCGCAAAGGCGAGAGAACCGCCATGGCTCTGGAACCGATGGTGATGTTATCAGCGGCCCAAGCGAGCAAGGAGATCAAAGCCTATCGGCGCAGATACGCGGGAACGGACAGCGCCGCGACACCACACGACATCTTAGTGGCCTATGCGACACCTTTGGTAGGGACTTCGATGTTGTCAGCGGTGGCCACCAGTGAAAATTTGGAGGACCCTTCCATCTCCCCAGAATGGAGAAAGAAGTTTCAAAAGCTGACCGAGTCCTTTTCGCCTCGAGTAATTCGCGAAGCGCTGCCCAACTTTGACGCCCTGCGAAAAGATGAAGTGGCCCATGTGAGACTGCAAGAGGGCTGGAATGGCATCGCGCCCGCTAAGAGACCCTATAAGATGTCCATGGTGGAGCTGACTCAACTGCGAGAACGCCTGGATGAACTCCTGAGCAAGGGCTACATCAGGCCTTCCTCAAGTCCTTTCGCTGCACCAGTGCTGATGGTTCCCAAGCCTGGGAAACCTGAAGTACTCAGAATGGTCTGCGACTTCCGAGCCATCAACAGCCTGACCGTCAAAGACAAATATCCACTTCCCGACATTCAGCAGTTGTTCGACTCCATGCACGGGGCCAAGTACTTCTCCTCCTTCGATGCAGTCGATGGGTTCTGGCAGATGGCCATGGCGCCTGAGGATGTGGAAAAGATTGCGTTCACCTCTCCCTATGGCTCGTATGAGTGGTTGGTGATGCCCATGGGGTTGACCAACAGTCCTTCCTGCTATCAGCGACGCATGCAGCGCGCTCTGGGACATCTTCCTTTTGTAAGAATATTCCTGGACGACTGCATCCTCTTCAGCAACACCTTGGAGGAGCATATTTCCCACCTCCAGCAATTTCTCGAAGTCTGTGAGAACCAGGGCATCTACCTCAAGGAGTCTAAGTGTCAGCTACTGCAGACCCAGATACGCTTTCTGGGGCACGTTATCTCACGTGAAGGAAGTCAACCTCAACATGACAAGCTGGCCGCCATCAGGGACTGGCCCGCTCTGGAAAACGCCACGCGTGTGCGTCAATTCTTGGGGTTAGCTGGGTACTACCGGCGGTACATGCTGGGCTTCTCCGAAGTAGCACAACCTTTGACCCAGCTCACCAAAGGGGATGTCGCTTGGCTATGGGGACCCATGCAGTGTTGGGCCTTCGAGGAAATTAAGAAGGCGCTATGTTCTTCCCCCACTCTGGCGCTACCCGATATGAAAGCGGCGGCCGAAGGACGGCATCCTTTCGTAGTACAAACTGACGCCAGTGGAGTGGCGCTAGGGGGGGTACTGATGCAAGACGTGGGAAATGGATTGCAACCTATCGCCTTTGAGAGCAGACAATTTAATGGAGCAGAGCAGAACTGCCATGCTGGCGAAAGAGAACTCTGCGCTCTCCATCACTGCACTACGCAAACTTGGAGACACTACCTCATCTGGACCGAGTTTCAATTGCAGGGTGACCATAAGCCCCTAGTCTGGCTAATGGCACCTGGACAACCTCTCAGCCGACGCCAAGCCCGATGGTACATGGATCTAGTGGAGGTAGGGGTACCCGAGATGGAGTACATCCCTGGGGCGCTACTCTGGGTTCCAGACGCTCTGTCCAGGCGACCCGACTACAAGGAAATCTCCGCGAGAGAAGGACTGGTAGAAGCTGGCTTTGTGCACCCGGTTACTGGGAAACCGCAGCGACCTCCCTCGGCCGCGGACACTGTCAGCAAGTTCAGACCTGCAGCTGGTAAAGAGTCTCGCCAAGGACGCGCTCCACTGGGAGTGGTAGATCCCAACAAATTGAAGGAGCGTAAGTCCAACAGCGCCAAGAACAAAGATCCTGACTCAGTCCTCGCGTACAGTGGGGCTCTCACCTGGATGGACTCCCCCCAACTCTGGCTGGACGCACTACATACATTGCAGCTGGCCGAAACCGGGTACGAGGAAGCCACTCTGGCAGTTCAGACGCGCTCTGGCAAATTGACAGCTTCCTCGCCTCCTTCTCCCAGGAAGACCCCTGCTGGTAACTCCGCGACGCCGAAGTGCAGCGAGGCCTCAACCAGACTCCTGGAGCCCAGCGACCGACAGGACTGGAAGTTCCGTGCGGACATGTTCGATTTCTTGAGTCAAGAATATGGACCTTTCGAGGTGGACGCCTGTTGCGACTTGGGAGGAAAGAATCGTCAGGTTAATCGCTACTGGACGGACTGCTTGAAGGAAAACTGGCGAGGGTTGAACGTCTGGTGCAATCCGCCCTTCTCCTCCAACCATTTGACCATTGAGGCCGTACTAAGGAGATATGTGGAAGAATGGCGTCTGGACCCTGAGAATACTTCAGCTCTCTTTGTCCTTCCTGATTTTCAGTCTCGCATGCCCCAGTGGCGGCAGTTGTTCAGATCTGCGGGAATGAGAGTGGAGTACATTATACCCACACATGACGCTCAAGGAGAACCAGTGCAGATGTTCGCTGCTCCGGATGGAGCCCTTCTGGATCTTCCTTGCTAGTGGTGTACGCCCCGCCAGCTCGACAGCGTGTCAAGCGGGAAAGGAGGACGAGTTCACCTCCTCCTATCGTGCGTACTGGAGAGGCGGCCTGCGTTCGAGACCTGCATCAGCAGATATCAGGAGGCCAGTTTCTCAAAGCTCTACTGCAAGCGGAATATGGGCGACCTGGTCCACTACAGACTTTGAGGAAGGAAATCCAAGAAGCTCCGCATCAACGCACTCGTGACTTCTGCGTGGTGGGAGATGTTTTGTGGAGGGTGAGCGCTGGACGCTATCAGTTGGTACTGGGAGAAGATTCACCGCTTCGCGAGGTAGTGCTGCAAGAAGCGCATGCATCTGTTTCAGCTGGACACGCGGGCAGGGACAAAACTCTGGAACGGGTACTGCGACGCTTCATCTGGTGGAAAGGAGCGGCGGAAGATGTGGGACGCTGGGTTTCATCTTGCGCTATCTGTCAAGCGGTGCGACCGAGAAATTCCTACCCGGATGGATTGCTGAACCCCCACACTATTCCCCCTACATTCTGGGAAAATCAGAAGACGTCTAGAAGACGTCTTCTGAACGTCTTATAGACGTCTTCGTAGAAATGATGTCTTCTGGTTTCCAGAAGACGTCTTCTGACGGGAACGTCTTCTGGAAACCAGAAGACACTCTTCGGGGAAGACGTGCCGAAGATGTGCGGAATGTCTTCCGGATCTCGGAAGACATCTTCCCGGAAGACATGCAAAGGGCAGTCTTCCCGGAAGATACCCGGAAGATGTTCCGAATGTCTTCTGGGCCAGAATACATTCTGACACGTGTGTTATCGACACATATGTGATGATTATGCAATTTGGCCACATAGCTACTTCATACCACACGTACACTAGTCGCGTAATCACAGAAGACATTCAGAAGGCGCACGGAAGACATGCGGAAGACATTCCAGGTATCTTCCTAACAGCTTCAGGGTTGTCATCATGCTCTGTTGCTATGATACATAATATACGGCTAAATTAATTGATAGGTCTATCTACACATACATGTACGATTGCATCTATTCAACATACAGACCACTAAGTACGATGCCCGGCGTATTATCATGATCGCCTCTTGCGTCTTGCACCTTTCGGTCGTGAACCATCATCGTCGATGCACTCGAAAAAGTCAGCCTTTAAATCAAATATCACCGCCGTCTTCATCACAGGATGTTTCTTGATTACAACTTGGTGCTCAATTTGAGCCGCCAGGATGAATGGATCAGTAGTGTCCCAAGGTGTCTCGGGATCATCCGGGTCGTATGTGTACACCACCTTTGCGGTATTGTCCGGCCCGTACTTCGAGTTTAGCTTGGCAAACCGTTTTGTCGTCGCTTGGTTGAATTCGGGGAACCACTTTCCCTTCACAAGAATGTACTCTTTCGCGGCCAAGTCGACCTTGTAGATGCTATCTACCATGGCGTACCTGCGAGTTGGAGCCACAATACTCTATAGTAAGAATCCCCGAAGACGTCGAGAAGACACGCAGAAGACATTCGGTACATATTCTGCGCACATTCACCAAAACGTAATGCACGGACGCACCGGTCAGTCTCGATTTCCTCGGGCCTTTGATGTTTCTCCAGAGAAAAAGGCTCGGAAGTAACGTTGACAAGTTTTCTTCGTCTTGTCCTGAGCTGCCGTGCGATAGCAAACTCCTCGAACCACGACCGAGCCGAAAGATTGACACACGCGAGGAGGCCCTTCGACGAGTGCCGCTTCATTCTCCGTGAATGGTCTCCCGAGCCAGACCTTGGGGTCGCTACCGTGCATATGCAGCGGCACATCCATCAGGCGAGACCCTCCGGCATGTGCGCCAATACGTCTCCGAACCATATGGTTTTCCCTGCGAATGTATACGTGCACAGTGTCAGGACATGTATTTACCAAAGACGTGTGGAAGATGCCTAGAAGATATATGAAACGTCTTCCAGGCACCTTATGGGTTTCATTTCTTACTTACCTCTTGCAGTAGGTGACGTAGTCGTCGAATTTTGCCTTCAACTTGCGGTATTGGGGCACGTTGCCATGCATCCACAGCTCCAGCGCTTTCGTTTCAGCGCGGGAGAGTACATGGCGCTTGCCTTGTGTTCCCAAAACCACGGTGTTCGGCGCCCTCAACGGTGCGGTGGTCAAGAACCGGAGCACGGGTGGCCGGGTGGGATTGGTGGTTGCCTCCCGCCGGCGACGAAGTACCAAGATTAACCCTCGCACCACATGTACCATCCGGTACCGCCCGAAGCCTTGCATAACACTCTGAACCGGATATGCATTGTTCTTCACCCACCTTCGAATCTTCCCGTTGAATGATTCGAACACGTACATCCATGTCCCCCGTATTGGACCATACATGAGGAGTTGGTCGGGGAAGTGGGAAAGCAAATGCGTGTTGATGACCAGCCAGTCAGGTGAGCCATCGCGCTCGAGTGACTTGAAGAACTCATCCACCAGATTTTGAAGCTTAGGAACATCCTGCAAAATCACCAAATAAAAGGTAATTAAGGAAGACGTGGGAATGTACTCGGAACGTATTCGGGATGTCTTCCAGATGTCTTCCGTACCTTACAGTCTACAAGCTCCGAAGTGAGCTCTCTCGTTATGACCGTCAACTGCCCGATCAAGTCTTCAAGCATGTTTTTCGAGTAGCCCTCGTCTCTATCCCAAGACGCTAGCACGCTCATGATGCCCGCTTGTAGCATTTTCAACGCCTTCGTGACACTTGAGCGTCTTCGGTCCGGTGTTCGTGCCGTTCGGACGCAACATCTTCTTATGGCCTTGCCCCCATTTGACCATTGTGATTTGTGATGACCATTTGTAATTAATTAGCAATAATCAAGATTGTGTGCATTTGTTGAAATTGAAGGGAAAATGCGAAAGTGCAATTTTACATATGTCATTTTGCTCTACGTTAGATTTCCAAAATTTCAATCTCAGCTAATTTTGATCTACGTTAGTTTTCTGATTTCAGTTTTTGGAATGCTTGATTTCAGATTTTTTACATTTGTCATTTTGCTCTACGTTAGATTTCCGATTTTCAATTTTGGCTAATTTGGCTCTATGTTGGATGTCAGTTTTCAGTTTTTGGAATGCTCCATTTCAGACTTTTGCATTTGTCATTTTGCTCTATGTTAGATTTTCCAGATTTCAATTTTGGCTGATTTTGCTCTACGTTAGATTTCAGGTTTCAGTTTTTTGAATGCTTGATTTCAGATTTTACAAACCAATTTCAGATTTTTACATGTGTCATTTTGCTCCACATTAGATTTCCGATTTTCAGTTTTGGCTGATTTTCCTCTACGGTGGATTTCAGATTTCAGTTTTGGAATGCTTGATTTCAGATTCTGCTATTGTCATTTTGCTCTACGTTAGATTTACCGAAGTCCATGAGCCCGGAAGATGCGCAGAAGACGCTCGGAACGTCTTCGGAACGACTTCCGATGGAGCGTGCACAGGCATACATCTTTCATGGAGATACGGGCATGCCGTGGCAACCGGTTCGCACCTTCGTGTTGGCATCTCCGGGGGAGGGTCCTCGGGCTCATGGACTTCGGTATAGGTCATGTCCACAACTTCATCCATCGGGGCCGGAGGTGAAGGTGAAAGCCTTTGCGGATTCATCCGCCTATCCCCATCACTCACAAGCTCCGGAGGACGATGATATGGTTCGCCCGATGCGATTGCATCCCGTATCTTCAACACCATTCCTTGGAGGTTGACGCCAATGGGAAGCTCAAGCAGCCACTTATGTTGTCGAAAGTGCACCGTGCCCGGATCATCGGCCAAGTCCAATGGATCGGAGAAAATGTCCTCCCACGTATGCTCCTTAAAGCCCGGTTCATGCAAGTCTGAAATTGCTTGCACATAGCCAAAAAACTCTTGAACCGAGAAAAGCACATTATTAGTGGGCTCGGCTAAGCCGAAAGGTGGCCGGTTGCTTTGACGCGGCACGCAAATACGAACCGCGTCCTCATGATCTTCAGCCCTGCGAAAACATTGTGATGGTGAATTCATAGAAGACACGTGGAAGACGTCCGGAAGTTGCGCAGAAGATGCTCCACACATCTTCGGTTGTATGCATTTCAAACTGCATAAATGTGCATGATAGATGCATGTGGGTTATGGAGACAAGCAAGCACCTTGTTGCAGGGGAATGCTCATGAATGTAGACGGATTCCCCGAGCCATGCCGTCATCTCATGATCCAGCTCGCGGGATGGCGACACCGTAGACAACCAATCGTGCACCGCTGCCATCTTCCCCTTCAAGACCTCCGGCTTGGATTGACGGAAGACCTCCGCCGCGGATTCGGGGGGGGGTTTAGTGAGCATCGCTCGTTTGAAGGACGACATTTTGGTCTTTGGGGGCGCTTCCCCCTTTTGGAGATGCGCGGCACGTTTACTTGCCATTCTATCTCCTATACAAAGGACACTTGGCCAAGGTAGTGCGGAGGGCATCCTGAAGACAAACACTCAGAAGACGTTCAGAAGTCACTCAGAAGACACGCGGAAGACATCTCCCGACATCTTCCGGACGTCTTCTTGACTGTGCTTGCGGAAGATACCCCAGATACCTTCTGTACATCTTCCAGACGCCTTCGGGAAATATATGTCTTCCTGAACCCAGAAGAGGTGCGGAAGACACGCGGAAGACACGCGGAAGACACACAGAAGACACGCGGAAGACATTTTTTTGACATCTTCCGGACGTCTTCTTGACTGTGCTTGCGGAAGATACCCCAGATATCTTCTGTACATCTTCCGGTTGTCTTAGAGATGTCTTTGAGGAAGACATGTCTTCTGGAAATCTGCAACTTGTAGAAGTTCCCGTCAACGTCTTAACACCCCTCTTCGGGGCGTCTTCCTCATTTTTTTGACGATCTTCTACGCGTCTTCTAATGTCTACCTAGGTAGACATTAGAAGACGCGTAGAAGATGTCAAAAAAATAGGAAGACGCCCCTAAGAGGGGTGTTAAGACGTTGTGGAACTTCTACAAGTTGCAGATTTCCAGAAGACATGTCTTCCTCAAAGACATCTCTGGAGGGTAACAAGATGCACAGAAGATATCTGGGGGGTCTTCCGTATGTCTTTTTGTTTTTTTTTTTTTTTTTTGAAAAAAGCTTTAAAAATCGCGAAAAAACAAAAAAAACATATAAGGTGCACAATACTGGGCATAATTGTGTGGTGTAGGTAGAAGTGCAAAAAAACAAGTGGTTTGTTCGGGAGAGGGGCAAACGTACCAAGTTACTAAGTTAAAACGGCCGACGAATTTGGTAGAAGAAATTGCTCTTGTTTTAGAGCACCATCCCTCCTAGCAACGGTCGAACAGTCGATCACGCGCGCAGTGAGTCGCGTGAGACGTGATGACTGCACGATACCGCGGATAGCAAACCCGGAAAATCTGCCAGCGCTGCGCTGCGCTGGTGTGGCGCTGGCGTGTGGTCGCGGTCGTGGTCAGGCGTCATCGTCAGCTAGCATTAGCATCGCATCGCATCGCATCGCATCGTCAGGCCCAGCGCAGGGGAGTGAGCACGAGCACCGCACCGCACATCGACATGACCGTTCGAGTTTGAATTTTATTTAACGTTGAAGTGAAATTTGCATCTACCACTTTTACACCTGCATCCAACTCAATTCCACCGCAGCCTCGTTTTCCGCGGACTGCTGCTGGGTGAAGTGGTCCTTTTAAAATAGTTCGTCTAACAGAAAAACGTTGCACAACGCAATACTTCAATAGTGATTGCGGGTGCTTTTCGTGCCTTGGTTTTTTTACGCGCACTTCGGCGTGCTTAGCGTCTAATTGAGGTGTGAACGAGACATGTGTTCTCGCTCGTCCTTTGGACGAGATGATGTTGGTTCGATTCCAACTCACACCACTAGGCCTTTTTGTTTTCCTTCGGTAATCTTGTATTTCGTCTCGTACTATTTTTGCGCTTTACTAACCTTTGGTTTTGCGTTGCGCTTTGTTTTTCAGATCGGCTGAAAATGACCTAGTCCAAAAGGTAATTTTTCAGCCCAACCTCAACACCACAAATAAAGGTATTTGCTCTATCATCCCCTAGTGTCACACCTAAAAAATACTGCCTTTATGCGTTGTGTTTTTCCGCTTTACTAACCTTTGGTTTTGAGTTGCGCTTTGTTTTTCAGATTGGCTGAAAATGAGCAAGTGGGAAAAGCGCATTTTCAGCCCATCGCCCACAACTAGAAGAGTAAAGGTACTTACCTTACCCTTCCTAGGAATTTGTGCTTGTATTCATTGTGTGTTTTCACTCTACTAAGTGTTGGTAATTTGGTGTGCGTTGTTTTTCAGATCGGTTAAAAACGAGCGAGTGGAAAACCCATGTTTTTGCGTGGTCCAAGACCTATGCCATGTGTGCATGTTAGATGAACATCGTTTCTAGGTAATTAGACTAGTTGTTTAGAACATGAATGTGAAGTAGTTCTAGACACTTAGCTAGTTAGGATAATAATATGTGTGGCCCTCCTTATGATTAGGTTCTTGATTGAAAAGTAATATTGTTAAAGCAATTTTAGTCTCCAAAGCATCTTATTAGCCTTCCACACAAATAAATCATCTCTTGTCGTGTATCAAACGTTGAGAATATGTTTGTTAAGGATGGCGAGAAGTGTATTATGCCATACATCTTGTTTGCACTCATCCTTCTTGCAAGCTTATTTCAGCCTAAAAATATTCCTCGCGAATGCGTATACGAATGTTGAAATTTATTAGACATGCAGAAGGCATTCAGAAGATATCTTCTGAACGTCTTCTGCATGACTTCTGTACATCTTCTGAATTCCGGAAGATGTCTTCTGGGTTCCAGAAGATATCTAGAAGACATCCAGAAGACGTCTTCTACGCGTCTTCTAATGTCTACCATCTTCTGAGTTTCAGAAGACGTCCAGAAGATCTTCGGGGAAGATGTACAGAAGACGCCCAAAAGATATCAAGAAGACGTCTTCCGGGATTCAGAAGACATGTAGAAGACGTCCAGAAGATAACTTCTGGATGTCTTCCCGGAAGATCTTCTGCACGTCTTCTGGAAACCAGAAGATGGTAGACATTAGAAGACGCGCCGAAGACGTCTTCTGGACGTCTTCTGGATGTCTTCTGGACCCAGAAGACGTCTCAGAAGACGTTCAGAAGACATTCAGAAGACGTTCAGAAGACGCGTCTTCTGGTTTTCCCAGAATGTAGGGTCCTACGCGACTATGGCAAGTGGTCAGCGTGGACTTTGTCACCGGACTCCCAGTCACGGCGCGGAATCACGATGCTTTTGCTACTTTCACTTGTAAGCTCAGCAAAATGGTTCACATTATCCCCTTGAACTTCCAGGACAGCTCCGCTGAGGTTATAGCTCGAATCTACTTCGACCACATCTGGAAACTACATGGTACTCCTATGAAGATTGTCTCCGACCGGGACCCTCGTTTTCAGGATGCTATGTGGAAGGAGTTGATGAGACTTATGGGAACCAAAGTGGCCTCCACTACGCCTTACAACCCTCGTTCGGACGGACAAGCTGAACACACCAATCGCGTGGTAGAAGACATGCTACGGTCTTTCGTAGGCAGCAATCCGGAGGACTGGGACTTGTGGTGTGCTAACGTAGAGTTCGCCATAAATGATACGCGGAGCGATGTGACTGGCTTTACCCCGTTTGAGTTGGTTTTGGGGCACTCTCCTATGTCGCAGCTGGACCTGTTCTGCAAGCGGCTGCAGGACAACACTCCAAGCGCAAGGGTGGAGAAGGTACCGCACACGAGATGGCTAGTAAATTCGCGGCTCAACTGGAGGACGCCCGCACTAAGCTGGAACTGGCGCAGCAACGCCAGCGACATCAGTTTGACCAGCGTCACACCGCCAAATCCTTTCAGTTGGGAGACTTGGTCTGGGTAGATGCCAAGCATCTCACTGAAAATATCATGAACCGCGAATCCTTCAGGAAGCTGGGACCTCGCTGGCACGGGCCCTTACCCATCACCGAGAGGTTCTTCAGTGACCAGCAGCGAGAGCTACCCGAAATTGACAGAGGCGCCCCGGTGGCTTATCGGCTCAAGTTGCCCCCTAAATGGCGTATCCACGACGTCTTTGCGCAGCATCGCCTCAAGGAATACCGCACCGCGGATGAAGCTTTTGCGCTGCGTCGGCAAATACCTACTCCTGCCAAGGTTCTCGTGGATGGACAATCCCAGACACATGTGTCTAAGATTCTGGCTCGAAGAGTGAAACCTACGCGAGGAGGTAAGGAAGTAGAAGAATTTCTGGTTCGCTGGACTGGGTACTCTAATGCTCATGACTCCTGGAAGACTCGTGAGTCGTTGAACTACGGGGGTGAACTCGAGCAGCTCACAGAGTTCGAACAACTGCGACTCTCCCGAGAAGGACAAGCCCGTGAAAAAGCCTTACAGGAGGTCAGAATGCAGCGGAAGCACAGGCGGGAACGCGCCAGAGCTCTAACCTTCCTGGACACCTCTGATGAAGGGGAACCCACTTCTCTGGACAACTGCCTACCTTGGGAACAATACTGTCGCTCCTCTGACGCCTTTGTGACGCATCTGGCTCTTCTGGACTCTGTGGTCTCGACACGCGAGTTGCGACTGCTAGTACTTTTCAGTGGTACAGGTAGTGTGGAGAGAAGTTTCCTGTCATGTTATCCGAAGAGCACCGTGGTCACCGTAGATCATGATCCTCGCTGGCAACCTACCTACGCTGAGAAGGTACAAGCCTGGGACTTCAAGCGTTACGCGCCTGGTTACTTTGACGTCATCTGGGCTAGCCCACCGTGCACAGAATACAGTCAGGCTAAGACCACTGGGGTGCAACAACTGCGACAGGCTGATGCCTGTGTACGCCGTACGCTCCAAATTTTCGATTTCCTCAAACCCAAGCATTGGTTTATGGAAAATCCGATGGGCAGGTTTCCCTTTGCGCTGCGATTTCGACCCGTACTTCGTCGTTTACCTACGTACTCCGTTGTATTGCTCTTACTGTATGTATGGCACTGGCTACCGCAAGCCTACTTGCATCTGGACGCAGTCGCCTCCTCCGGTGGACCTGCGGTACTGTACGATGGATACTCCTTGTCTTCACCAACAGACTCTGGGATCACATCCGGAAACTGCTCAACTGGGGCCTCATCCTGGGCAACAAGGAGCGGGAGTCTCCGCTGCTGTATACCCTCTGCCCTCTGGATTGCTTCGCCAACTCTTCGAGCACCTGTTCGATCAGAAAAAAGCATATCACGCATACATACGCATGGCTGATCTGTGTCTGGATCTTAGCTGCTGTACAAATGACTCTGAGTTATCATCTCTTTGTACTAACAAGCTAAGAGGGGAGGAGTTGTGCCAGGGAACACTGGCCATGTCAAGCCATTTGATTGGCATATTGTATTTATGCGCAGTGGGGCAGTGAAATGGCAATGGGCTCGGAAGGGGACTCCCGAGCCATTGACTTCGTACTATGGGGAGCGAAAGCCTGGGCTCGATTATAGCTGACAGCATATTATCGTCCACCCTTCTGGAGCGCTACGCCGCTGGGAGCGTAATAGGGGCGGTGGCTGGTTTCTGGAAGACGCCACTCTAGTGAAGGCGTCGGTAGCGCCATTTTCATTACCGCTCAGCGTTGCGTACTGGAATCAGACGAGTGTGACTGACGAGTATGAGTATCGCGGAATTACATACAAGGGGCGTAAGTCTGTACAATCGACGCCTACGAACAGTGACGATTCGGGTGCAGGTGCTGTGACCTGGAGTAAGGAGAAGCTACCAGATTCGGATGACAATGATGACGCGGGTGTCACGGACAGTAAGCATGACATGGATACTGCCAGTCCGAAATGGGTGCCTGACTCGCCTGAATATGATGACACCGAGGATGACGTCAGCGAGTTCGATGACTTGGTAGCTGACGATGCTGAAGAACAAGCTGAAGCTCGAAAGTTGAAGAGACTGGGACTGCAGTTGATCATGGATGATAAGGGTGAACTTATCTGGGTGCCAAAGGGCACCTCTCCGACCTCACCCGTTCAGCCAGGGGATCAGCCTATCACCGAGCAGAAGTCTGAGGCCATATCTGAGGATGCTCCAGCCTCTGTGGTGGAGACTGTTCAAGTACAACCGAAGGAACCATCTGGGCCAGATACTGGATTGACTTCAATGAGTGAAAATAATGCTGGGGTGTCCGAAGTGACGAAGAGGCAACCCAGGAAATATCCTGCCTGTTGGACAGCTGAGCACATAGCTTATTTGGAATGTACCCGAGGCAGTGACAGTGATGATGAAGAAGTGCAGGACGTGGCTCCTCGTAGGAAGAAGGCAAAGACCAGCAAGGGACAATGAAATCAACTGTCTTGATTAGGATTGTCCAAATACAGATTCTCTGATTAGGATTTGTATAGGTGGCAGATGATGATATGCCAGCCGACATGGGACATATCGATTAGAGATATGAAATGCGCGCCTAGAAAGTATAAGACATGAATTCTTGCCCAGTGGAGGCTGCTCTAGCTTGAAGTAATTATTTGGAGGAGCTGTTGCTCAACCTGTTAAAATACTGGTCAATCTTTCCTGCCATAAAGATATTGCAATTGCTTAATTGTAGCCTTGTTCAATACCAACCCGTCATACTATATATCTAATATGTATATGGTCTTTGTCATTAAATTAAAGGTCGCTTCGCATGCAAGCTGGGCTGCAAACAAAACCCGCGCTGAAAAACCGGTTTCGTGAGCCTTAAGCAACGTCGCGTTGAAACAGCGACGCACGGTGCAGCTCTCGAGTTCCGGGAGACCTACCCGAAATCGAGATCTCAGGAGCATCCAATTTCAGATGGTCCATTGGGAAACGGGTATTTTTTCTGGACAGATCCAGTTTTGCCCTGAAAGCGGAAACTTTGAGCAAGAGCTCGATCAAGATCGAAAGAATCGAAGATACAATAAAAATTGTACATGCTTCTTTAACACCGTAAATCTTTGAAGAAAAAAACAATATGAAATAGCCTCGCGTCAACACTGGGCGGAAACGCCCGAATCGATGGTCAAAATAGGGGTATAAAACAGGGAAAGTGGCGATCTTCGCCTCGGAATCACATATGGGTGCTATATATATTCTTCATCGGGGTGATCTCACGGTTATTTTGATACCCTAAAGTTCACAATCGGACGATTTCGGTTTTTCGAGTGGCGTCACTAAGGTATTCAATTTATTTTACCACGCAATAAACTCCGCGATGACTTAATTTTGGGCTTCATCTCAAGTCGACTACCATTGCGGTCAGAATTGATGAGCTGAGTTGACTGAATTTTGACAACACAATGACACGATGGCGGGGCTTCCTACAGTGTAGTGAAGCCTACTGATTATTAAACTACGCCGTACGATGGCTCATCTTTCCTAAACCAATAGGAAACCGAACAGATGCTTCAACTTTACTGAATTTCCTCGCTCGTTTGATGATTCCTGGGAATGTCTTCGTGAAATGGCATTTTCTCTTTAATATCTCTATAGCGGGGTGACCTTAATAACTTATACCACGCAGTGTAAACTCCGCGATGACTTGATTTTGGGCTTCATCTACTTCGTCCACTACTATTGGTCAGAATTAATGAGCTGAGTTGGCTGAATTTTATCTACACAATAATTACACAATGGGCTTTATATAGTTTGGTGATCTGGTGAAGGCGTGAAGCCTACTGATTATCAGACTACGCCGTACGATGGCTTCTCTATCCTAAACCGATATATGAAAACGAATGAATGCTTCACCTTAACACTGCTGGAAAATATTGAATTTTAAGTATGGGGACGACCCGATTTTTCAAAGGGTAACACTAAAGACGCTGGATTTCAGCCTCATAATTTCATTATTAATTATTCCCTGCTTGTCATCTCGCGATATCGAACCTGACCATCATCGCCATCAGGCTCCTCACCGGCCGGTTCCGGCAGTAGATGAGATCCGAGATCGTGACGACTGCAACGTCTCTACTGTACAGCGTACGTGCCGTGTACTCGTTTTCGACATCGTCCCCAGCGCCGCCACAGTGATAATCAGCGCCAACAATAAAGTCAGCACACTTTCCTTTTAACATCGGCCCTGCAGACTGCCACCTTAATAATATTTGTGTGCTGCATATTTGTTTGCCCTCTTATTTTTCTCAATGATTATTTGATTTTGTGTGAGCTCACGACGCGGGGTGTTCGTGGATCTCTTGTTGCAGATACCTTTAAATATATTACACCGCACGCTGAGATGTGGGAGTCGAAGTTCGCCAACCTAGCGTGGGATAACTCCCACCTACATAGGACGTGCTCCAGTCGCATGCGTTTAACTGTTCAAGTGAAGAGTTTTGCGCACATGAAGTGTGTTCATTCTGGAACACACGTTTTCGACCCATCTTATGTGGCTCGTTCTTGAGGTGTGGAATGCTAGGTTGGGATATGCCAACCTAGATTGGGATTGAAACCCAACCATATCGGACCTTAGTTATGTGCATATTCTTTTGCATACATTTGGTGTGCATCCAAAGCTTGACGCATATCGAGAGTGGAGTGGTCAAGTCGTGGGCTGAAACTATTTTGGGTATCTTGGGAACTAGCGACCTCTATATATGTGGAAGTCTAAGGTGGTATATGCCAACGTATCTTGGGATAGAACCCAGCCACATAAAGCTTTACTTAGTCGATTGCTACATTAAACATATCTTAGCGTTTAAATAAGACGAGCATATTTGGCGCAAGTGCATCCACTTGTCGTGGGACGAAACCCCCACCACATGAAACCAACTTATTCGAACATTTAATTGCTGAAATAAGTAAGTTGGACGTGGTTGGCTTTCTTTCTTAGATAAGTTAGACGACGGCGACGACACAATTTCAGCTTACGAATTAGCAGCTAGCATGTAGATAAGCCAAGTCCGATGTGAGAGGGTTTCATCCCACGCTAAGTTGGCCTAAGCCAACCTACGTAGTTCCACGTCTCAAGAGGTAGCCAAGGCTACATACGCCGAACAAAGCCCCCCAAACGTTGCAAAACTATACCACCTGAACGCGTTACAGTATGCAAAAATCTGAGACGCATGCGAGTGGGTCTTGTTCCACGCTAAGTTGAGCAACTTAAACTTCCACATGTTAACGCGGGTGTAATATTTTGGAGGGCACCTGCAATACGAGCTCCCAAAACCCCGCATCGCGAGTTTACACGCATAATTAGAAAATCGTCGTAAGGAAACCAAACAGCCATAAATCACAAAAAAACACACACACAGTAAGCAGCAGACCGCAGCGGTGTTCGTTCGCCCTGTGAGGCGAAGGAGTTTCGGTTCGAGTAAATGGACCCGTTGACGCTGGCTGACGAGGTTAATGAATGAATGCCCACAATGTAGAATGTTGGCGATGTCGGCGGACAAAAGCGATTCGCGATGACGATGGCGATGGCGTATCCATCGCCCGGAACCGGCAGTGGCAGATGATGGTCAGGTTCGATATCGCGAGATGACACGCAGGGAATAATTAATAATGAAATTGTGAGGCTGAATTCCAGCGTCTCTAGTGTTACCCAAAAAATAGGGGGGATATTCGATTTCATCTCCGATCCCCCCATCATATTATCTCAGAATCACTTCAAAATCTGCAGGCACAGGCGAGGGGAACGTTACACGCGAAGAAGCGTGCAGTGCCGAGTGAGTGTATTTCCCTTGTAGATCAAGATCGGTGACACTCATGCACTGTAGTGTGTCCCACGCTTTTAATACCTGAGCTGACGTAAGTTGGTATTTATACAACAAAGGCCACGACGACGAATAAACGGAAATACCAACTGCGGTTGTAGCTCAAACGGTAGAGCGCCCGCTTTGCATGCGGGAGGTACCGGGATCGAAACCCGGCAACTCCAAAACAATATAAACGCCACGGTTTATGTGTGCCTTTCAAATGCCGCGGGAATGGCACGTGCTTTGAAAACTCTAACTGTGGTACGCAGGAAGCTGTGTGGGAAACGCTATCGCTGGATGAGCAACCTCCCTCCTGAGAAAAATTGAACCCTCCTAAGATCTTACTATATTACAAAAGAAAAGCCAAGGGGCAAATCACGTGCCAGTCGTTTCGTTTACCGTCACAACTATAAAGGACAGTCAAATTACACTTTGTGCTTCCCTAGCAGTGACACCGTTTACACTTCCGAGGGGCAATACTTAAAACATTTACGTACGTAGATGCTAAGGACCATAGCCTAGGAGTGCTGCAACTCAACTCTAATGTTGGTATCGACCGTGACGTTTTGTTAGCGTACAAACACCGGTATCGTCTGGACACTCCCGTGAGACATATGTGTCCCTGGGACAGTGTCCCAACGGCCTTGTCTTCTCGATGCGCTTCGACACGCAAGAAAGAAAACACAGCGTCCCTCGGTAGTCCAGTTGCACTAAATATGTGCACTGTTGCGCATATTGCCCTAAAGGCAATTACCTTGGGATTGGGTGAGATCAGCCCACTAGCCCTTGCTGCAAAGCAATGTGGCGCACGGCTTTGTGATAGCCGAACGTTTTACGGTTTTGGATATTCTGCGCTTTGTTAAACGGCGCATTATTTGGATCCTAACTAAAAGAGGAGCGTTGTAGGGAATTATGGACAATAGACTTAACAAATTGTAGATGGTTAGAAGAATTTAGGATGAATGTTATTTGAAAAATAATTCAGGAAATGAGTCTATCAACATGTTGAGTAAACGAAGGCTTTGAGCCAATTCAGTCAAGGGAACTCAGGAAATTCACACTCAGTCAATGTGTTTGGAAGATGAATGAGAAACTGCTTCGTTCTCTACACTTTTGGGGGGGGAAGAATTTATGCACATTACGGTAAGTGCACTATTGTGTATCGATTCATTTAAGGTATATATTGTCTGTCACAGATCTCATGAAACTCGTTCTCGCCACGAATGCAGGAGACACCCATCAAATACCGAAGGTGTATTGGACATCGCACACAGGTGCTAGGAAGCCCTCCATGAATGTTGCTATCTACCAAAAAAGAGATGGAGATATAATCTATTATTGTGAACCAGTCTATTTACTGTATGGAACTAGGAGCCTTTGCATCTGATCACAAAGAGTTGTTCTGTTCCTGGAGAGCATTCATGAAGGCGTGATGTTTAGTGGTCAAGAAGGGATGAGTGCTCCACCTCAACGAAATTTTATCTTCCTTTGTTATTTTCGTTTGCTTCAGTGCCAGAGTTGACGTCTTCAAAGCTTCCAGGGGCAACAAAATTAACAGCGGGCCATTTGAAAGTTCCTCACTACGACTCCTGAACTGTAGCAATCTAGAAAGAGCAGCTGAGCACACGCAGGATTTCAACCAACGATCCGTTGCTGATCACTCTTTCAAAACGAGGCCCAGCTCATTCACACCGTCAGACGAGCTTAAGGTAAACCTTGACGAGGGCCCCATGCATTGTTAAAGCTTTGGGCGGCGTTTGGTGCACCGTTACCCCAAGCAGCATTCTGCACACCATGGCCCCAAGCTTGCTCGCCGACACCTGGAGGAACCATCTTTCCAGCCTCTGCACCGGGTGGGAGTGCTGGGTTCTGTTGCTTTGGCTGTCGCAGCAAAACGGACCAGGAGACAGCTGTCAGTGGTTGAGCTGTGAGGTCAGCAAGGACAGGAGGAACTCGAATGGAGAAAAAACGCTCAAGAGTGCTGAAACATATTTGACAAGGACAAGTACAGGGAGTCAGGGACACGTAATCTTCAGCAAGCCGTGAGACTTGCATTGTAGACTGCTCACCTTGAAGCCGAGCAGTCGCAGCACAAAACGAGCGAGCTCGGCGTATAGCATTCCTGACCGGTCGAATAGCTGTAAACAAACCGGATCTAGTTAGAGAGCACTTTTACGGCGCGAAGCGAGAAAGGAGGCAGGAGAGCAAATGCAGGCGGCTTCCAAGACAACACTCACGAACGGAGGGAGGTAATGGGACAGAAGAGTAAAATTCGAGATCCACACTGCGCCCCATAGAACACACGCCTGGGGGAAAAGGAGATTGCCCAAGAGGCTGTGGGATGCAAACTGCAGTGCGCATCGGTGACGGCAAGCTTGTGCAGGATGAAAGAAGGTTGGTGACTCGAGTTAAGCACTAGTTAGCGAGCGCTTATCTTGTCGTAGTACGAGTTGAGATGGGAGGAGGGGCTGTGGAGTGTAGGATGTCGCAGCACGTGCTCGCGTAGTCTACTATCACAGTGTATAAAGCGCAACTCTACTATCACAGCATATAAAGCGCTAGTCTACTATCACACTGTGTAAAGCGCTAGTCTACGATCACACTGTGTAAAGCGCTAGTCTACTGTAACAGTATACGAAGCGCTAGTCTACTATCACAGTATATAAAACGCTAGTCTACTATCACAGTATATAAAGCGCTAGTCTACTATCACAGCATATAAGCGCTAGTCTACTATCACAGTGTATAAAGCGCTCACCTGAAGCACAGCTGTTATGAAAAAGTGCACGGCCTGCGTGTTCTCGTCCACTAGGAAAGATATTCTGCCGAAGAGGGTCATTATGCCGTGCAACTGCGGCAATAAAATCGTGGATAAAGATTCAAAACGCTTTCGAAGCTGTTAAAAATATACGTCCGCAACGCAAGAGAAGGGCAGAAGCGTAAGCCGTCATGAAGTGGGCCAGGGTTCGCTTGGACGCATCGACGCACGCGTTCTGTGGATGCTTCCCTAACGAAAGAGAAACGCAGGGCACGATATCCGAAGCTCGAGAACAGAAGAAGTGGAAACCGCTTCGGTAATGTGCCGAGCAGTAGGAAGGCGAGACCTTTTCTAAACGCAAGTTCTCAGGAGAAAGTCTGTCAACTTGACGACAAGCCGAGGGCCCTGGGGTTCGGACTAAAAATATCACAAGAGCGGGAAGGTTATGGTACCGATTGGAGAAGCATCTGCCAACGCGGCGCTGGTGCTGGAGGACCGTTCGGGTCATTAGGGTCACCCATCATACCGGGAGCCCCCGGCGGACCGAGTCCCGGCGTCATATACCCACCACCCATACCTCCCATACCTCCCATGCCCCCATACATACCACCCCCCATACCACCACCGTACATACCACTCCCCATACCACCATACATACTCGAACCGCCGTACATGCTGCTTCCATAACCACCCATTCCACCCATCCCATATCTTGACTGCATGCCATATCCACCAAGGCCTCCTCCATACATTGACCCACCCATTGACCCACCATACATACTTGACCCGCCGTACATGCTGTTGCCGTAACCACCCACTCCGCTTCCGTACATGCTGCTACCGCCGTACATGCTGCTGCCAGGCCTGTTATACATTCTGCAAACACAGGAAAGCGAAAGGTGTGTAAGCACAAGAAATAGCGAGTGGCTAAACAACGACAGGTACAGGCAGGGTGCTCACCCTCCGACACCGCTGTAGCCTGCTGCGCCGTAGGTGCTCGCTGCACACACAAAAAACATATATTATTCTCCATTGCACCAGTGAAAACCGCACAGAGAGCTTTTCATCGGGCGAGTGTTTTGTATGCAACGAGGGCCACCTGCAGAAGGTAAAATGGGTGGGCAACGTGTATCACCTGCTCCACTTTCCCAGGGACGAGCTGGGTTATTGGCCGTTGAGACAGCTCCAGCAACTTCGCCTGTAGCACCGCAAAGAGTGAGCAGGAAGCCGAGGGACTTAGGTTGTTGTGCGCAAGTGGCAACAAACCTGGAGGTTTTTCCCAGGGTTTCGCTGCTCCCGCAGCTGGAGACGAGTCCACCGGCGCAGCGCCCGTAGCCTTTGCCTGTTCCCACGGCTTAGGCGGAGCTGGACGGCCTGTACAATAAAGTGCGGAGAGTTAAGCACATATCCCCGCCGTCAAGAAAATACCAGGTCCTTGCAAAATCTAACCGTGAAAGCACCTGAAGACATTGTGCACTGAGGAGATGATTATGGAGCTGAAGACTTTGTTATGAATATCACTTCAGATTGAGAACAAAATACACGTAACACGGGTCGCTTTTTGCTATATTCGATAAAGAGCAGTTATCAGAGTTCTTACACACAAACCCTAACACGACGCTTGCACATAACAGTAACGCACGTACTGCCTTAACCCTTCTTCAACTGAAAGAGATGTTGGCTAATCAGCAAATACTACTAATTGCACACTGTAGGGCGAAGGGATCAACTTATATGTATGAAGTCGATGGGCACTTGCTGATGCCAAGAGGATTTTTATGCTCTTTCTTTTTGGCACGCGACCCGGCTCCATCGTTTGCAAAAAACGCCAACAGTTTGTTTTGATACCATATGCGCGCCCGGTTTGCCGATCGCATCTTCTCCCCGCGCGCACATAATTGACGTGGTAACCGTTCGATGGTTTCTGGGCAATACATAGCAGCTCTGCTATTGGCAGGCCGACCTCCCTGAAAGCCGACGGTTCAGCATTTATATTCCTAACACGATATGAGAAAACGGGAATACACAATAGCAGTTTATACAACTAGAATCGTGACACGAATAGGTTCCTACCGAATACGAATACATCGAATATCGTATATCTATTCAGCTTACCCATAGCTAGATATTTATACAGTAAGATCTCGTGAAAAAGATCCTCGCCACATACGAGTCTGCGCCGGCATCGGCACGTATGACGATGACAGGCCAATCAACTTTTGTTCCTTTTTGTTTTTATATCAATATGTGTTTTTATATTATTCGGCGGTCTCTGGCTCTCCGGATTGTTCTCTCAGCAGGGGCCGATTCGCAAGGACCAGTGTCCAGTGAGCTTCCCGGCGATTTTAGATGGTTGGCCGGCGGCATGCACACTTAATAATAGGACTGATTTTGAAAAAAAAATGGCCTGTAAATAGTTTGGGGGCTTTAGGCCTTTCGGCCCAGGGAGGTGGGGTGGGGGGCTTTAGGCTTCGGTCTCCACCGAAGGTGGGATGGGGAGGGGGCTTTGGGCTTTGGCCGAAGGTCAAATTTTTTGAAATGCTTATATATGGGGCTTTGGGGGCATTTTTTAAGGTGGGGAGGGGGCGGGGGGGCTTTGGGCTTTGGCGCCGACCAAAGGTGGGGGCTTTTGGCCTTCGGCCCCGAAAAGGTGGGTGGGGTGAGGGGGGCTTTAGGCTTTTCCCAAATCCCCACGACTCTATTTACAAGCCAATTTTTTTGGAATTCAACGCGGTCGCCTCGTATAAGAGTGTAGGCGATTTCACGCGGACTGTCGGCGAGGTAAAAATCGATGCCAGTGGTCCAGGCAATCGCTGGCAGTCTTGTCGGCATGATCCAGACCATTTGGGCTTTTGAGATCGGCGCCAGCCCGGTGGGACTCAGGACTCACCGTCGCGCCGCGGCGTTGGCGGCCGCGTGGTGCCACGAATTTTCAGGTTGCGCCCAAGCGCCCGTATTTGTTTGCATGCACCGACTCGCCGGCGCGCCACATCTGCCAACTTCATCGCATGGGCGTGTGGGGTTGTCACGTTAGCTCACTTTGGGATCACAACCGTAGCTACGTACCTTTTCGGACCTTGAAACACCCGCGTTTCTTGCCGAGATCGCGAGATGTAGTAATATAGCCGTAGTACAATAGTATGACCGTTTGGCAACTTACCTTGTGACTCCTTTCATCGTACTCTATACTCGATAGTGTCGACTTCGGTGATTGTAGACTCGTGTGACACATGAAGACATGATGTGGGCGCCTAGTGGCATTCTCGGAGCTTAGATAGCCTGAGATGTTCGTGTATTAATTCCGTATGCGATATGCAGATATCACTTGCTTCTCTCTCGAGCAGGGCTCCTAATCGGTTTCAAACTTGCATATCGATCGATTTCGATATTCAACATTTTCAATCGATAATCGATGATATCGATTCATATCGATTATTGAATTTTATATACAATTCTCCGTATACACGAATACATAAGACCGCCAATACTAAACTGAATCGATACCGATTTATCGATGAAATGTGCACAAAAATGATATCGATCGATACCGATTTCCCGTTTTTTCCCGATATATCGATATATCGGAATATCGGTTAAACCGATTCGAGGAGCCTCGCTCTCGAGCGACAACGCTGACTCTAGTGCTTCCGTGTGTGTTGGATGGTAGATGTATCAGTCTGAACGAATAGACTATTAATCTTTTTCAAGGCAGTTTTACAGAATGTATTAAGTTAATATACGTTGCCCGTTAACCTTTCTCAACGTCTCCAAAAACCCCCTGAATTCTTCGACTTCCCTCCCCACCACTCAGATTCAGCCACCCCTCCACTTACCCGGCCATGGCTGCTTCTCCATCTTCTAGAGTTTTTTTTGCCTAACACTTAGCTTTTTCTCTAGATGTCACCCCGCTGACAGGCGGGCTGAGCCCCTTTTTGTGGGCGCGTTGTAGCAGAGGGAGTAGCCCCTGGTGTTTTCACTAGCCTGCTTTGCAGGGATACTGCACTCTCAGGACTTCGTCCCCTTTGCTAGCGTAAATGGTTTATTATTATTATTCCGTTAAGTACGGGTTTAGGGTTTGGGGCCGATGACGGTCATATGCACTACTGTAGGAAGTGACAGGTGAAGTGACATGTGTGTCACGGTGCTACTTCAAGCACACCGCCTAGTGTGGTGACCGGCCAGCAATCGGATCAGGACCAATGAAGACACGCATACTCGGCTTCGGTGGAAACGGAATGCTCGGGTCCATCATGGCTACAACAGCCCCGTGTGACAGTATTGTCACAAGTACTTACGTTGAATCAATCTAGGGGCCATCTTATAAGGCTAGATGTGTAGTCAATTGATAGCTTAGAAATATCATTTAGGACCCTATTGATTTGTTTTCGATGATATCGTAGAGTATAAATGGATTTAGGCACGCTTGTATACGGCATGCTTTCAAGGGGTGCGAAGCCTAAAATTTATTTAATTCGCACATTTTTGTGACACGTACTGAACACTGAAAGCCTTCTCGGGCATGATAGTTGGACCCCACATGACGAATAACGCGACATGTTTCATCAATGCGATGTACAGTAATCACTCACCTTTAAGGAACCTCGACGTTAAGGAACCAGCCAGCCTTTGGGGGGGGGGTGGGTACCCAAGTTGATGAGAAAAGCTGGCTGGACTTTTTTTCTTATGGAATCACCCTGCGATAAGAAATATGGTGCTGGCTGACTATCTTAAGGGGCATTTCATAAAGTTCATATATATTAAGAAATCTAGGCTGGATTCTGGGAGGGTTGCATTCTTGCTACGAGCGTTTGACTTGACGGCACTAAGAATGATGGCCTTCAGTTCTAAATAGTCTGATTCAGATATGATATCATCGGCTAAGTCCTGCTTTAATTCTTTCAACTGTGCACGGCTCTCAGGGTCCATTTTCTAGGTTTTGAAAATTTTAAGAAATGTGGCTGGCTACGTAAGGATGACACGTGGATGGCTATGGAATGTGCTGGCTGGCTTAAAAGATCGCGGTCACTATTCTTAACAGATTCCATAGGACGCTGGCGCTGGCGGGGGGG